>JAYEVE010001467.1:0-18472 GCA_036346375.1 Guadua angustifolia
CTGCTGGTTGCCCCTCGGTCCCTCAAGCCCTCACGGGCTCATGGCCTCGCCCTGCCCCTCCTTCAACCGGTGCAAGCCATGCGGTACTCGACGCCCTTCCTTCACCCAGCGGCCAGTGCAGCACCCCGAGTCCCGACCTGATGCAGCGAGCTAGCCCTTCCTTGGTTGGCGGAGCCAAGGGGCGAGGGAGGAGGGTGGTCCTCCTTCACCCGCCGATCGGCACAACGGCAGCGCCCTGGCCTCCTCCTTCACTTGGTGCGCCGCCCAGCGCTCCTCCTTCACCCGATGCAATGCCCCGAGTCCCGCGCCCCTCCTTCACCCAGTGAGTCATCCTCTCGTAGTCTCGCTTGATGGTAGATTAGGGATTTAAGGGTTGGGGAATTGGGGATTGATTGAGTTGGGTTCTAGTGAGACTATGCCTAGTTGTCTATTGTGGTTTGGTGCAACCACACCTGGTACTCCGACCATGGATGGCTGGACGCGATCCCTTATCTTCTTCAACCTCCATTCTCTGGCTCGCTTGGTGGCTCCCTGCTCCCCTACAGCTTCTTGCAAAGCTGTTGCAGTGTTGATACGCCTTGCCAGTATATAGTGTTTCCACCATCGCATAGCAACCAAAAAAGGATGACCATTTTATAGGGTTTGGGAGGTGCGCCAAGCAGAGTCGGTGCGCTAGCCCCCTCACACAGCTCCGGGCGTTTGCCACTGATTTCAACAAGCACATCTAGAAAAAAAAATTTTACTTAGTTGAGTAGTCGGCAATCCAGAGGTCATTATTCAGAGTACTCTTCAGCGAGTCCCGAGTGGCTGAAACCCGTACAAAACGTCGTGGTCCATCGTCCATGCACACTTAAACCCTGGGCCGCGTGGTGCGCGCCCAAACCGCCTAACCACGCGTCCACGCCAAACGCGCGATGCCGCCTCGGCCGCCGCCGGCCGCCGTCGCCTCGCTCCCCCACCAATCCTCCCTCCTCCTCCGGCACCTCGCCGCGCGCAGCTCCCCGTCCCTTGCCTCCCCCTCATACTTCCTTCGCGCCCTCCGCTGCCTCCATGCTCGCCTCCTCACCGCCGCGCTCCTCCACGCCCCGTCCCACACCCACCTCTTCCTCCGCCTCCTCCACCTCTACACCCTCTCCCCCGACCTCACCACACCCGCGCTACTCTTCCGCTCCGACCCTGACCCCGTTGCCGCCACCTCCCTCGTCGCCGCCCACGCCGCCGCCGGCCGCCTCCCCGACGCCGTTTCCTTCTTCCACTCCGTCCCGTCCGCACGCCGCGACACCGTGCTCCACAACGCCATGATCTCAGCGTTCGCACGCGCGTCCCTCGCCGCACCGGCGGTCTCCGTGTTCCGCTCCCTGCTCGGCTCCGATTCCCTTCGCCCCGACGACTACTCCTTCACCGCGCTCCTCAGCGCCGTCGGCCAGATGCACAACCTCGCCGCATCCAACTGCACGCAGCTGCACTGCACCGTGCTGAAGGCCGGCGCCGGGGCTGTCTTGTCGGTTTCTAACGCACTCATTGGGCTGTACATGAAATGTGATACGCCTGAGGCATTGCGGGACGCGCGGAAGGTGCTTGACGAAATGCCGAATAAGGATGAGCTCACATGGACCACTATGGTCGTGGGATATGTCAGGGGAGGCGATGTTGATGCTGCTAGATCAGTTTTTGAGGAGGTTGATGGAAAGATCGATGTCGTGTGGAATGCGATGATTTCAGGGTATGTGCAATCAGGAATGTGTGCAGAGGCGTTCGAGCTGTTCAGGAAGATGGTGTTGAAAAGGGTGCCGCTTGATGAGTTCACATTTACTAGCATCCTGAGTGCATGTGCAAATTCTGGGTTCTTTGTGCATGGGAAATCCGTCCACGGGCAGATTATTCGGTTGCAGCCAGATTTTGTTCCTGAGGCAGCTTTGCCTGTTAACAATGCGTTGGTGACCTTATACTCGAAAGGTGGGAAGATTGCTGTTGCGCATAGGATATTTTGCAGTATGAAACTGAAGGATGTCGTTTCTTGGAATAGCATTTTGTCGGGTGTGTCGAGAGCAGTTCTTTGGACAATGCAGCTGAGGTATTTAAGGAGATGCCATATAGAAATGAGTTGTCATGGATGGTGATGGTCTCAGGATATGTACATGCGGGGCTGTCAGAAGATGCTTTGAAGCTGTTTAACCAGATGAGGGCTGAGGATGTCAAGCCATGCGATTACACCTATGCTGGTGCAATTGCTGCGTGTGGTGAACTTGGGGCGCTGAAGCATGGAATGCAGCTCCATGCGCATCTTTTGCAGTGTGGTTTTGAGGCAAGCAATTCTGCTGGAAATGCACTTGTAACTATGTATGCTAAATGCGGCGCTGTGAAGGATGCTCATCATGTGTTCCTTGTGATGCCCAATGTTGACCCTGTCTCATGGAATGCCATGATTTCAGCTCTTGGGCAGCATGGACATGGTAGAGAGGCACTTGAGCTCTTTGACCAGATGGTTGCTGAAGGCATAGACCCTGATCGGATTTCCTTCCTCACAATTTTGACAGCATGCAATCATGCTGGTTTGGTAGATGAAGGCTTTCAGTATTTTGAGTCCATGAAGAGGGACTTTGGCATTAACCCTGGAGAAGATCACTATGCACGGCTGATAGATTTGCTTGGTCGAGCTGGAAGAATCGGAGAAGCTAGAGATTTAATCAAGACAATGCCTTTTGAGCCTACCCCATCCATTTGGGAGGCAATTCTCTCTGGCTGTCGGACTAATGGAGATATGGAACTTGGTGCTTATGCAGCTGATGAGCTCTTTAAGATGAAACCACAACATGATGGCACATACATCCTGCTGTCCAACACATATTCAGCTGCTGGACGTTGGGTAGATGCTGCAAGAGTAAGGAAGCTAATGCGTGATCGTGGGGTGAAGAAGGAGCCTGGGTGCAGCTGGATAGAAGCTGGAAATAAAGTCCATGTGTTTCTTGTTGGTGATACAAGACATCCAGAAACACACAAAGTCTACCAATTCCTCGAAATGGTTGTTGCTAAGATGAGAAAGCTTGGATATGTTCCTGATACAAAGTTTGTTCTGCATGATATGACGCACTATCAAAAGGAATATGTATTATTTGCACATAGTGAGAAGTTGGCAGTTGGTTTTGGACTTCTAAAGTTGCCTCCCGGAGCTACAGTTACAGTTCTTAAGAACTTGAGAATATGCGGCGACTGTCATACTGCAATGATGTTCATGTCAAGGGCAGTCGGAAGAGAGATTGTTGTTAGGGATGTTAGGCGGTTTCATCATTTCAAGGATGGAGAATGTTCGTGTGGTAATTATTGGTGAATATACTTTTTGTTGTCATAGCAGTGCACCTTGTAACAGAAGTCCTCCAGGTCCCCGTCTCAACTTTATTTTACCAGGCATCTTGGTTGTAATTAAACAAGAGGCCTTCAATAGGAATTCAGGGGCATGGAGCAATTCAGATTTGCTGGCAGAGAAACTTGGCTTTTCTTGGGAGATCTGTCAACTATGATCTTATGGTTGATCTATCAGTCCATGTTTCATAAATAGCTAACATATTGATGTGCTAATTAATGGTACTACGTATGTTGGGGCCACAGCGCTGTCAATGATCATCTGCCACAAATCATTTTTGTTAAGCATCAGGCTGTAATTCCTTTGGTATTACATATCCAGTTTAGACCAGATCAAGTTTGTGAAGGCACAGCGAATTTGCAAACCTAGGCTAGCATTCTTATCTTTGGTTAAGATCTTAATGGCCTGCCAAATTTGGGTGCCATACTGCTATGGGATGTCCTACTGAGTGCCTAAATGATGAAGGATCTAGAAGCTCAGTCAACAGCGTGGACAGATGAAAGCAAATGCCTGGGGAATTGGGGGGACACATCACATCAGCTCTCTATGAGGTTTTCAGTCGTTTTCACAACACTGGCATAGTTGGAGAATTCCTGTATTGAGCTCATCCTCACAACTTTGATTCTTGAAAAACAAAATGCACAACTGTTATTGTGTGCTTCATTTTACAGGGGAAAAAGATCTTGTTTTGCTTATCATCAGAGCTGCTTGTTTGGAGTGTTATCTTTTTATTAAAGAATATCATGCATACTGCATTCCTGTGTATCTCATCTTACATCTACACTACGTCTGTTCACCTTTCAGCAATGGAACCTTGGTACTCCTTTTCCCGGGACAAATGGACTATCCATACGCAGATGACAGACAAGCTGAGATATACGTTATGCTGCGACGAGGCAACTTGCAAATGCTCTCCTTTCCACAGTAACTTCTACTTTCTAGGATACTTCAAACTTGGTCCAATGCTTCAAAGATGATTTCTGTATGTAGAATCTTATGTTGCCCTTTTGGCTTCCAAACTTTATTTGCACTTTCTGTGAAGTGAATGTAAACTGACCTGTTGTAGGTTCTTGATTGCTTGGCTGTTGTCACATTTGTTAGTGCAACTTATCTGGCTGAAACAGAGTTATCTTTGAAAGCCATATGGGATGTGATTCATCCGGAATCGGGTTCAAATGTATGTATTAGCGCCATTGCTTTATTACCAGATTTGACGAACTAGTGCTTGAACAAGGGTTCCGATTTTTTAGGATGACTGAAATTTATTTTGTGATTTTTATGTAGGTGGGACTGTCCAGAAACCAAGATCCTGTGTTAGCAGCTGCTATATCTGCAGGCACATTTCTGCTAACAACTATTGGTTCATGGAGGATAAATACTGTCAGTTGGAAAGAGTCAGTGCCCCCTCCCCCCTTATCTCTCTCTCTCTCATGCATGCGTGTGTGTGATGCTATGCTATTTATACTCGTGAAATTACTTATTTATCTTTCTTCTCTTTGCTAGGCTGGTCGCATCTCTCTCAACTCTTCTAGAAGCAGAGGATCGTGCTGTTCGAATGGCTGCTGGTGAAGCATTAGCTTTGTGCTTGAGTTAAATCTGCTTGATGTTTCCTCTCATGAAGATGCTGATGTTGACACCGGAGCAACTGGTGGCTCTAAGAGCAAACTTCCTGGATATGCAACATTGAAAGCCAAAATATCAGGTCTTGCCTCTAATCTCTCTGTGGAGGCAGGGGGGAAAGGTGCAGATAAGAAAAACCTTTCTGACCAAAGAGATTTGTTTCAACGAATCTTGGATTTTGTTAAGGTCTGGTTCATTCCCATTATTGTTGAATCGTCAAATATTTTGTTTTGTTTTGCGTATCTGTCATTGATAATGATTTTTTCCAGTATGGTGAGTGCCCTGAAGAATCAGTTAAGATTGCAGGAAAGCGTGACCTTTTAATGGTTTCATCATGGTCTGAATTGATTCAGGTGCTTGCCTTTTTTTTTCAACGGTTCATTGGTTCCTGAATTGGTGCATCTTCACATGTCTTGAGCTAATTTTCCCTTGATGGTCAGTTGAACTTCGTGAAGCGGTTTCTTGGGAGAGGCTTCCTGAAGCATGTACAGGTTACTGTTTTCAGAGTGATACATTTTTCCGCTGTGCTAATTTGCTTGCTGAAGTGACGAATGTTAAGTGTTGTTTTCTATACAGGAAAATGGACTTCTTCAAGATGTCTTTGACATTAAGACTGACACAGCTGAAATCCTGTCATCCACTTGATCAGGGTGCTTCTATGGTACTATTGAAGGACCTTGAGGCACTTTTTTCAGGAAACTTCTCAAGAGTTAATGTTGTTATTCTATTCATGATAGATTCTTAAATACTCCAGAACCCAGTCTGGGGACCGGGATGGGACTTTTCCCTGTCTATAGTGGAGTTGTTACTTTCATTTTTTTTTTCTCAGACTGGTCTGGAGACATGTGACAAATAATAACAAAAAGAAGAAACAAAAAAGCAGAAATATGAGATATGACACTTTGTCCTGATTTTTGTGATAGTTGAAACTCCTCTGGAGCAGTGTTACATGGACACGGACACGTGAGTCGGAATCCGACTCGGATTCGGGTGTCTGGCAAAAAAATTGGGACACGGGAAATGCTACTCGGAATCGGACACAGGTGTCGGAATCCGACTCGGATTTGAGGTGTCCGATTCGGCAAATTTTTTTGGACACGGGTGTCCGAGTAACACTGCTCTGGAGCAAACATGTGCTTCCACTCAGAGTTATATATATATATATATATATTAGAGTAATATTTTTTGGGTTGCAATATCTTGCTAGTTCTAGGGGCCATATTTGAGGAATGCTGATGCTCTTACTTGTTTAGATTTTGCATCATTTTTTATTTTACATTTTTATCATAAATTTTCTTGAAGAAGCAAAGTGAGGTTCAATTTTCTGCTATAAGATGGGCAACAACATTATACCATATGCAGCACTGCCCAAGATTTTCCATGCTTGGAGCTTCAGACATATGGTTGGTTATGAAAGATATTAGATGGAATTATGTCAGCATCATTTTTTTTTTCTGTTTGGTTGCATTCTGTATTATTATACTAATGGAGCTGCACCTTATAATTTTGTATGCCACTTCACTTTGAAAATTCCTTTTATCATAAGTTTGGAACATGAAAGCACATAACATGGTTGATGCTTTTTGTATTTTTTCTGATATTTATCTATGATATGTCATATGTATTTGAGTTATTATACTTACCATTAGGTTAATTCATGCAATCTGTAAAGCCCAGTCTGTTGCATCCACGATCAATTTTTTAATTGGTACAGGCAATGGTGGCACTCTTCTCTTTTCTAGCATGGTAGTATGCGTTAAATTACCTTTTAATATTAAACATACTAGTCATGTGCCCGTACGTTATAACGAAAACTCAATTTGTGACAAAAATTTATTTGCAAAAAGCACTAACCTTGTCTGAATAATACTATTCAATCTGAATGTATAATGGTTGAAACTCAATTTGCGATAAAAAGTTTATTTGCAAAGAGCACTAACAGTGGCAAAGATGGGTAATTAAAGAGCAGTGGCAAATGTGGGTAATTTTGATGAAGTGACGAGGGAAGAAACTCTTACTTTATATAGTAGAGATTCTTATAATATTCAAAGTGAACTCCAAAAGGTTATTGCCAATATTATAAGGTGCTATTGTAGATTATCGTACACTTGTAGTCGTACTTGTCAATCAGTAAAACCATTAGATGGAATTCAAATCCAAAGTCAGTCAGTAAAAACACTTCATGTAATTTGAATCCTGCTATACCAACAACTATAAGAAAACTAAAGAATGGTATACCATTCCACTCAAAACCAATGATACAGCTCCCTACGTCTAATCCTTTCATCACATCCAACACACCCTTCCCATCGTCCCTCCCTCTCTCACACACTACCCATCCCGTGCCCCCCCCTCTCTCTCCATCATCTTTGCTGGCCATGGAGGTGGACTGGGCGGCTTTGGGCTAGCTAGATCTGGTGCAGTGAGGCTAGGCGGTGTTGAAGAATACCTGAAGAGCTACTGATTGTGCAACATACAGATCAAGGGATTACAGCCATGCTAGCAAAAGATAATATTGCCCCTCACTTGTACTCATAGACTAGTTATTCTCATAAAAGGTATTTTGGTCATTTATATGGGCCAATACCTATAAATACCCCATCTCCCCCTCATTTGTAAGGAGAGCTCTCTTGAGCAATATAAAGGAAGATTAAAACTGACGAGCCTTCGGGGTCCTGCTCTCTAGAGACTAACCCCCATAGGCTCATCGACAGGAGTAGGGCGATCCTATTAGACCCCCGAATCTGTATATACCCCCTGTGTCATTTTCACTCTCGTGGACGATGACCCCGTTAAATGGTCCACGTCCACCCCCTCTTGTGTTCAGATTTTATACCTACGACATTTGGCGCTGTTCGTGGGGGCCATAGCTAGCTCATACAAAGCTATGGCTCCTACTAAGAAACACTCTAAGCCTCCTCTAGCCTCGAAGCGCAAGAAGCACGAGGACGATCATCCTCCCCGACAGAACCCTAGGCGCATGCCACACTCAAAGATCAGTGCCATCCGCCCTGGGGTTGGCAACGTCCTCCAAGTTTCGGGGCCCCCATTCGCACCCTCCCTTGAGCTAGTTGCCTTGGGTCCAGGGCAGGAGGCTCGAGGTACCCTTGGTGCTGCGGAGTTGGGAGCTCTGGAGCTAACATAACTAATTGGCAGGCCATGGTGGAGGCAACCACAAGGCAAATTGTGGGCTACATAATGGCCTCTTATCGTCCTCACGGTGGCCCTCCACACTTCTCACTGCTCCTACCACCAACCTCGGTTCAAGTAACCACCGACCCAGGGGCGCGTGAAGGCCCATCCTTTGTCTTTGGGGTAGGCAAGGGGGGAACCCATATAACCTCCCCCCGCTTGCCCATGCCGCAATATCAAACAGGGCTCCTTTCTGACCGCTACACCCGCTGATTGCAAGGTTCGGGGGGCTACTCCTATACCATTGCAAAATATATGAATACCTCGACCCTAGAATGGCTAAGTACTTGAAAGAAGTATGAAAGATGGAACATCACTCTACTGGGCTTAAGGCTCGTTGGATTCCTCAGGGAGACAATTATTGAGTGGATAGTCTAGCCCGAGCCGTGGGCTCTCAGGAGTCCCTCCCTACAAAGTCTTCTTCAAAGTTTTAACTATGCCATCAGTGAAGGAGGAAACATCAGACCCTGAGTTACCTCTCGAGGATAATGCAGCTTCGATCTCACCCTCCTCTTGGATGACCTCCATCATCAAATGCATTCAGGGGGAGGAGGAACCTGAAGAAGCAATAATGGCTCACAGGCTGTTATCCTAGGCAAAGTCATATGTAGGCCCGTTAAGGACGACTTATGCCGACTTTTGCTTAAAAAGCAGTTATGCGCGAGCGGGAGGATTCTAGACAGCTTCTCACACAATCAGGATCTAATTTATACACAGAATCAGAAACTGTCACCCACCTGATTCTGCGGATTCTGACTCAGATTCTGCGAGTTCTGCCTCCGACGAGTTGTTGCAGGCATAAGGGCTTCCGCCGTCGTCCCTAGGCCCCTCCACCACCCTCATCCGCTCATCCGTCACCGACGCCGATCAACAATCAGCACAGACAATTAGGATTGCTGAACAGCTAGATTCTCCAGTCAGCAAATTCTTCAGACAACCACTTCTCCAGACAACTGACTACAATCCAAAATCTGCACAATCAGAAGCTGTCCCCAAGGGGGCCGTAATCCTTAAAAGAAGGTTTTACAAGTGTGGAGCGTCAGCCTTAATCAAGTGCATCATAAGAGAAGAAGGTATCTCACTCCTTGTAAATGTGTATGAAGGCCTTTGTGGCTCCCATATCGCGCCAAGGGCAACGACAACGAAAGTATTACATCAAGGCTTCTATTGGCCCATAATAGCGCAATACGCTGTTAACACCCTCAAGTCATGCGGAGGATGCCAAAAGATGGCATCTAATCAACATAGCTCCTATATATTTTCCTTGTATGGGATTTTCACCCTCGCGGTGCGTAGGGCTTATGACCCCCGTGGTCTCCCCTAGCAAAAGTCCAAGGTGGCTTGGGCGTCCGTCGCCTCCACCATAGTTCCTATACATTTTTCTTATATGGGATTTTCACCCTCGCGGTGCGTAGGGCATATCATCCCAGTAGTCTCTCCTAGCAAAAAGTCCATGGTGGCTTAGGCATCCATCGCCTCCATGGCAATCCCTATACATTTCTTCTGTATGGGATTTCACCCTTGTGGTGTATAGGGCGCATGACCCTCGTGGTCTCCCCTAAATAGGTGGCCTGGGCGTCTGTCGCCCCCACCACGGCAGCTAATGTCCTACTGGACCCAGGGCCCAAGTTAATGGATGTGCTAAGAATTAGTCCCTCGTTTAGCCTTCAGGCCGCGCGCCGAACGACCTCTGGGTCACCCCTTGCCTTACTCCGCTGTTTGGCAAAGGTTAACCACACTTGTGCACTCTTGATCTTCTTAGGAAAGTCCCCATCTACGGGGCAAAATTTTTCTGATGCTCACATATTTTGTGAAGGCCACATATGCCCCTTACGGGGGGTTTAGTTATTGGTCCTCACTAAGTTAATGTTGTAGGCGGCTTTGGACTTCGCAACAGGAAGCTATTGTGCAGCACCAAGCATGCTCATTAATTCACATGCGTACGAACCAATGAGATGACTAATGAAGAACCCTTCGCTCACCCATCAAGGGCGTGGGGCATGTAGGGAGTTTGCCTCTCGAGGGCTTTTGACGACAAAAGATTTTTGTGCTTCCTCACAGCCCTTCAAAGGTGCTCTATGACTTTGTCTCATAAGCACCCTTAAAGCCCACTGGAGGCTTGAACCCCTAGTGGCAATGTGGTGTTTAATGACTTAGTCTCATGAGCGCTCCACGAATGTGCTCCATGACTTAGTCTTAAGACACCTCTCGAATAAGCACCTCAAAGCCTTCGCACCTTTGTGGCCATGCGGTGCTTATAACTTAGCCTAATGAACACCTCTTGAATGTGCCCCATGACTTAGTCTCACAGGGGCTCCCTTTAACAATTAGAGGCAATCACTGCTAAAGCATTAATTATATTTCAATTCTCGGCATAAGAGACCGGGCATCACCACGTTCTGTGGTAATAGATTATCTCACTTGTCCCTCAATGCTTCCACTGTCACATCCAGGGACAGGGGGGCTAGTGGTGCAACCGATAAGAAGACACCGTGACACCCAAAGCCTTGCCATGGTGGCAGGCCTTGAGCACCCGCACATCGCTCACTTAGGCCTTATTCAAGCATTTGGCATGTCCATCGTATTTTGCTTGCTATACTTGTGCATAACAATTGTCGAGCTAGCAAAACTATATGCCAATTTGGCACATAGTCCTCATGGGAAGCCTTCACCCAAGTGGAGCACGCACGCGACATCAAGTTAAAAATTTGGATAATTCCTTTGCGTTGGTGTGCCTACCGAGCCCATTTTTGGCTAAGTCTTGGGTGCCTGCATGCCCATCAAGCTAAAATATGGCCAAGTCATGAGTGTCTTTGCATGGATACCTCGAGGCTCATGCCTTGCATGAAGCCCTTGCCCCTCAACCCTCGTGAGGAGCACTCGCATGGCATCAAGCCGAAATTTTGGCTAAGTCTTGGGCACCTATGTGTCCATCGAGTTAGAAGTTGGATAAATCATGGGTGACCTTGCAAGGATACCACAAGCCTTATGGTTCACACAAACGCTCCTCGTGTGAAACACCCCTGCAGCATCGAGCTAAAATTTGGCTAAGCCTCGGAGAGTGTTCCAACACTAGACTATTGACAATATTGTTGCATCCCCAGCCATCAGAGATCGAAGTACCTCATGCTTGGGGACATTCACCTCCGCAAGAATCTAGTCGGCCTCTTGCCTTCTTCGGATTATCTCTCTGACAGGGGGCTGGCATCCAAAAATGTCATCTTCATCAAGTCATGAACACCAAGTCAGAGAAGCTCATCCTGCGCCTCATGGGCACGATGAACTGTTGATTCCGGGCTTCCTCAAGGGCCATCTCGACGGTACAAACAACATCCTCATCAGTGCCAACATTGACTACACCAAGGAGTTCGACGCCATCCACCCCGACAAGGCATGTGCCCTCCTCAAGGGGTACTACGCTGGTAAGCTCATTGTCACAAGAAGTGAGAACTCACCGCAATGCCGAACTCAAGGACATCATCAAGGCCTCTACCTTAGCGATGCGCCTGTCGATGTCAACCGTCGCGCTCTCCAACCCGCGAGAGAAGGTGAAATGCTGGCTCATGGATGTCAATCAACGACAAGCTTTGCATGCCCACGTACACACCAACAAGCTCCGTCAAGGAGCACATGGACTCTCCTGATGGCTGGTGCCCACGCCCACGGTCAGTGCCCCTGCAGTTGTGACCTATTGGTCCAGTCCCAGCCCTCTATGCCCGTGTGCTCTATGGCCAACATCCTGCGACGTGCGGCCTACATCCTGCCGCCACGCCCTACGCTCGGCGCTCGAGCTCCATCCAGTGCCCACGCATGCTGCGCCCGTGCCCAATGAAGCAACAGTGGTGACAGTGTCCAATGAGGCCAAGGAAAGGAAGTCTGGGAATTTGACGAAGTCTTGGGCGCCCGCATGCCTATGGAACCAAAATTTGGTTTAAGTCTTGGGTGCCCGTGTGCCCATGGAGCCAAAATTTGGCTAAATCATGGGCGTCCTCGTGAGGATCCCTCATGCCTCGCATGGGGGCCTCGCCCCTCGCGTGGTATGATGCCAAAATTTAGCTAAGTCATGAACGTCCTCGCAAGGGTCCCTCAAGCCTCATGCGTTGTATGGAGGCCACGTCCCTAGCATGGAGCACTCGCGGGCATGATGCCAAAATTTGGCTAAATCATGGGCGTTCTCGTGAGGATCCCTCGGGCCTCGTGCCTCACAGGGGGGGGCTCGCTCCTCTCATGGTATGATGCCAAATTGGCAAAATCTTGGGCGCCCATGTGCCCATGAAGCCAAAATTTGGCTGTCATGGGCGTCCTCGCATGATATGATGCCAAAATTTGGCAAAAGTTTGTTGCTCAATTTCTAGTTTTTGCCTTTTCAGGTCAAATACATAGTGGTAGAACCAGAATGAAGGTTTTCAATGTCTGGAAGGCAAACTGCTGTATCAAAATCTATTTGAAAAATCTAATTATTTTATCTTTTATCTGTACAGTCACAATTTTTTTGTCTAAAATATAGACAAGTTCCACAGTCTCTGAATTTTGTTCCCGTCTCTATTCTTCTGTTCATTATTCCCTCAAATATTGCAAATTGGAATTACTAAAACTATTAATAGGTCAGAACTTTAACCTAAAACAGTCGAACTTTCATCAACCATTTACCCTTGGGATGTGTTGGAGGATGTTCTGAGCAGCGCAAAGATTCTGAGCAGCCTTGAGATGTATTGAAGGTGATCAAGTGAATTATCCAACGACAAGAAGAATGGCGAATCTTGAAAATAGCATTCTTGTGGGTGTAAGAAGTATTATCGTTTTACTTGTTTTTGGCGCGATGGCTGTCAAGGAGGGTAACTAGTTAGTTACGGGGTGTCTTGGAGAATACGTTGAGTATATAAGGAGATGTATGCTGGACGAAAGCGATATGAAAAATATGAATGAAATCTTCTCATAGCCTTCTGGCTCTGATCTTCTTTTCTGTTCTTCCCTGATTCCCCTTTTCTCTTCCTGATTTATGACTGCTCTGCGTGCGATCTCACATCGTCATCACCGACGGCAGGGGGATATTACAATTGGTATCAGATTCGGGGACGATCTTGCTTGGCTGTAAACAAATCCAGTGGAGGGTTCGGGAACTCTGAATCGTTCTCGCGGTTTGGATCGATCCCGGTAAAATTCCAAAGAAGCTGGTTGGCTTTGCTCGATCGTCACCACGGCGCCCCCCAAACCATCGGTCCAGACGCAGTTCGTGCTGCAGGCGATGGGTGAGACCGAAGGGAGATCGGAGGCGAGGTTGGCGGCGATCAAGGACGGACTCGATCTTTTGTTTGCTCGGGTTGAGACGATTGATACAACTCAGCAACAACTTTTAGCCTGAATAGATTTAACCGCTCAAGCATTGGATCAACACGTTAAAGATCAACATCTGCTTGCCAAACAACTTGAAGCCATAGCTCAGGCGGTGGCGCGGCTCACAGTTGGGAAAGTGCTTGAAGGCGATCCTTCTGCAGTAGGTAAAGGCATTCTTACACCAGCACCGCCTGAGCATTGGATGAAGGTCGATGAGGATGAATCGTCTTCTTCTCGGGGCGGACGCGTGAGAGGATCTATTGGAGGCTTATGCGGCATAGCGGCTCTCCTGCTCGTCGGTAGCGAGATGAGTAGTCCTGGCAAGCCATTTTTGCCGAAGCTCTCTTTTCCTCATTTTGATAGGGCAAGCCTTCGCCTCTGGAGAGACAAATGTCTCGATTATTTCAAGGTGTATAACATTCCGTTGGAGCTTTGGGTATCCGCGACTTCATGCATATGGATGGCAATGCTGCTTGTTGGCTCCAAGTTTATAAAACTCGTCATGAATTACGGGACTGGCCTCAGTTTATTCGGGCTGTGGAGGAAAAGTTTGGCAGCTTTGATCATCAGCGGTTGCTTGGGACTTTAGTCAATATCAAGCAGATCGGGTCGGTGGCCGATTATAAGTCGCAATTTGATGAACTAATGTTTGAGATTTTGATGCACAATCCCTATTATGGGGAATAGTTGTTTGTGTCTCATTTTATTAAGGGATTGAAAGTGGAATTACGGGGTGCCATTCAGTCCCAAATTCCTGAGTCGGTCGATCGTGCTGCCTTGTTGGCCCAGGTTTATCAAGAAGTGCTGGACCGTGGAAAAGGGTGGAAGCAGAAGTATGTGCATCCTAAAGATGTTGGGCTCGGTAAAGTGGAAACATCTCCTGGCCCTTGGAAGGCAGGTACTGGTGAGTTGTGGAAAGCTCGGCAGTTGCGCGATTATCGTCGTGCCAATGGTCTTTGTTATCAGTGTGGGGAGAAATTTGAGCCGAATCATCATTTGCACTGTAAAAAAGCTGGGCACGGCCAATTGCAGGTGATAGCTGCTGAGGAACAATCGGAAGTGTTATCTGATGGGGTGCTTGATATGTTGGAGGCCACAGAACCAGAACCTGATGGGCAATATGCTCTTTCTCTAAATGCTTTAGCCGGGACTGAACATGTTGAGAATTTGCACATTGTCGCTTTAGTCAAGAACCAAGCCATGCTGTTATTGGTCGACTCCGGCAGTTCTCACAGTTTTGTCGATACTCAGTTTCTTGACCGAGTAGGCGTGGTCCCGGAATCAACACAGTCCATTCAAGTGCGAGTGGCTAATGGCGAGTTCCTTCTCAGCGACAGTTGGGTGCCACAATTTGAATGGTGGACGCAAGGGCACACTTTTTGCACTGATTCCGCGCTCTGCATTTGGGGGCGTATGATGCTATATTGGGTATGGATTGGCTCACAGCTCATAGTCCAATGACCTGCCACTGGAAAGATAAGCTCCTTGAGTTTCAGCACCAGGGAACTTTGGTTCAGGTGCAGGGTATTCAGGGTAAGTTCCAAACCGGTTTTCAATCTTTGTCGTCTGACCAACTTGATAAGTGGCGCAAAGGTAATCATATTTGGGCCATGGTAGTGGTCGAACCTGAGACACCCACTGCTGATATGCCGGTTCCTGAAATCATTCATGATATTTTGGCTCGTTATGATCTGGTATTTGCTGAACCGACCGAGCTACCCCCCAAAAGGGAGTATGATCATACCATTCCATTGATTCCTGGAGCTACTCCTGTGAATTCCCGCCCATACCGATACTCTCCTTTGCATAAGGATGAGATTGAACTGCAGGTCGCTAAGATGCTTGCAGAGGGAATTATTTCGCCTAGCGTCAGTCCTTTTGCTTCCCCCGTCCTGTTGGTACAAAAGAAAGATGGTTCTTGGCGTTTTTGCGTCGATTACAGGTGCTTGAATGATTTGACAATCAAAAACAAATTTCCGATGCCAGTGATTGATGAACTGTTAGATGAACTTGCAGGCACAAAGTATTTCTCCAAGCTTGATTTGCGGGCAGGATACCACCAGATCCGAGTGCATGAACAAGATGAGCCGAAAACCGCTTTTAAAACTCATCATGGGCATTATCAGTTCAAGGTTATGCTGTTTGGGTTCACTAACGCTCCAGCCACTTTTCAGTGTGTTATGAATGCAATTTTGGCGCCATTTTTGCGGAAATTCGTCTTGGTGTTCATTGACGACATTTTGGTTTATAGTCCCGACCTGTCATCACATGCCACACATTTGGAGTTAGTATTACAGAAGTTGGCCGAGCATCAGTTATTTGCCAAACGATCCAAGTGTATGTTTGCGCTGTCTCGGCTGAAGTATCTGGGACACATTATTTCCGATCAAGGTGTGGCTACGGATCCGCAGAAGACACAAGCGATGCTTAAGTGGCCGACACCATCGACTGTCACTGAGCTTAGGGGTTTTCTAGGGCTTACGGGCTATTACCGTAAATTTGTGCACCATTATGGGATCATTGCAAAACCACTGACTGACTCGCTGCGCAAGAAGGCTTTCTGTTGGACAGATTCTACTGATCTCGCATTTCACACTCTCAAACAGGCGATGGCCTCGACGCCAGTGCTGCAATTGCCCGATTTCAATCTGCCATTTGAGTTAGAAACAGACGCTTGTGATAGTGGTGTGGGGGCGGTCTTGATGCAGCAAGGACATCCCATCGCGTTTTTTAGCAAGGCTCTTGGTTCTCGGCATCAAAGTTTATCCATATATGAGAAAGAGTTCCTTGCTCTTACGCTGGCTGTTGATAAATGGCGCATGTATCTGCAACACCGGGAATTTGTGATTCGAACTGATCACCAGAGCTTGTGTTTTTTGGATGAGCAAAATTTGCATTCGGAGATGCAACGGAAGGCAATGGCACATTTGATGGGACTTCAATTTAAAATTGTGTATAAGCGAGGCAAAGAGAATGTGGCTGCAGATGCTTTGTCTCGGGTGGGTCAGTTCATGACCATTCAGGCAGTGTCGGAGGTGCAACCTCATTGGCTCCAAGAAGTGTTGAATTCCTATGCTACCGACAAGCTTGCTCAAGAGCGTCTGGCCCAGTTGGCGTTGCATAGTCCTGATGATCAAGGTTTTGCTTTATCTCAGGGGCTCATTCGCCATCATGGTCGCATTTGGATCAGTGATAATTCGGCTTTGCAAACCAAATTGGTTCGAGCTTTCCATTCCAGTGCTATTGGCGGTCATTCTGGAGTGTAGGCGACTTATCAGCGTCTAAAAAAATTGTTCTCCTGGACCGGTATGAAGATGGCCGTCACAGACTTTGTCCAACAGTGCGAAGTCTGTCAGTTGGTAAAAGGGGAGCGCGCTAAGCCAGCTGGTCTGCTCCAGCCTTTACCTCTGCCTACTGCTGCATGGCAGGACATAACTATGGACTTTATCGAAGGGCTACCCGTGTCGGAGGGATCTAATGTCATATTGGTAGTTGTGGACAGGTTTTCAAAGTATGCCCATTTTTTTGCTCTTTGCCATCCGTTCACAGCACCGCAGGTCGCTCGGATATTCCTGGATCATGTCATCAAGCTTCATGGTGTGCCCCACACCATTACTTCCGATCGGGACCGAGTGTTTACCAGTTCTTTTTGGCGTGAGCTATTCAAAGCACTGGATACCAGATTGCAATTCAGTACATCTTACCATCCCCAGACTGATGGGCAAACCGAACGTGTTAACCAGTGCCTGGAGATGTACCTCCGATGCGCGGTCAATGCTTTGCCTACTAAGTGGAAGAGCTGGTTGAGTTTGGCTGAGTTTTGGTATAATACCAATTATCATACGTCTTTGGGGTGTTCTCCGTTCAGGGTCTTATATGGCACTGAAGACTGAACCGCATTTTGGTAACTTCCTTCGCACCCCCACCCAGGAATCAGGCGATACTCAGGCTGTGTTGGCTGATCATCACCACTACATTGATTTTGTGAAGGACCATTTAGCACGAGCCCAGAATAGGATGAAGCTTCAAGCGGATAAAAACCGCCAGGATCATCACTTTCAAGTGGGGGACAAGGTGTTGCTGAAGTTACAGCCTTACATTCAGTCGTCCCTGGTTCATCGCCCCTGTCCTAAGCTCGCCAATAAGTACTTTGGTCCCTATACCGTTCTGGCGAAGATTGGCCCAGCAGCCTATAAACTTGATTTACCTAGTCATAGCTCAGTCCATCCTGTTTTCCATGTATCGCAACTCAAAGTGTTCCATCCGGATTATACTCCAGTTTTTACTGATCTTCCCAAAGTAGTGGAGTTGGATCAGTTGGCTACTGAACCTGAAGCTATTTTGCAGCGGCGCTTGGTCAAGAAAAGCGATAAAATTTGTGGTGCAAGGGTTGATCAAATGGGTAGCTTCCGTGGTTGGCAACTGGGAAGATCGGCGATCTGCGGAAGTCCTTTCCGGCTGCCATTGCTTGGGACAAGCAATGTGTCCAAGGGGGGGAAAATGTTACAGACGGCGCAGATGTATTGAAGCTGATCAAGTGAATTATCCAACGGCAAGAAGAGTAACTGAATACCGAAAATAGCATTTACTGTGGCTGTAAGAAGTATTGTCGTTTTTACTTGTTTTTGGCGTGGTAAACTGTCAAGGGAGGGTAACTAGTTAGTTACGGGGTGTCTTGGAGAATACGTTGAGTATATAAGGAGATGTATGCTGGACGAAAGCGATATGAAAAATATGAATGAAATCTTCTCATAGCCTTCTGGCTCTGATCTTCTTTTCTGTTCTTCCCTGATTCCCCTTTTCTCTTCCTGATTTCTGACTGCTCTGCGTGCGATCTCACGTCGTCATCACCGACGGCAAGGGGATATTACAGAGGAGCTGCACCACCAGCTATCTTCCATCCAAACTAGGTCTTAACGTTCGCCACTTAAACTTGATTTTTAGTTTTTGGTTTGTTTGATGAGT
>JAYEVE010001930.1:0-18862 GCA_036346375.1 Guadua angustifolia
TGTTAATTTAATTCAAATCGGGATCCAAACAAGTGGAATTCATGAAAGTTTGCCCCGAAGCGAAGCACTCCGAAGACACACCGGATTGGCTTCTTAAGTGTTGTCGGTCTTGTTGGAGCTTCTTTCGGTCGATTCCGCTCTGATGTTAATTCCTTTCATATCGGGATCCGAACAAGTGGATTGCATGAAAGTTTGCCCCGAAGCGAAGCACTCCGAAGACACACCGGATTGGCCTCTTAAGTGTTGTCTGTCTAGTTGGATCTTCTTTCGGAAGATTTCGCTCCAATGTTAATTTCTTTCATATTTGGATCCGAACAAGTGGATTTCATGAAAGTTTGCCCGAAGCGAAGCACTCCGAAGACACACATGATTGGCCTCTTAAGTGTTGTCTGTCTAGTTGGAGCTTCTTTCGGAAGATTTCGCTCCGATGTTAATTTCTTTCATATCGGGATCCGAACAAGTGGATTTCATGAAAGTTTGCCCCGAAGAGAAGCACTCCGAAGACACACCGATTGGCCTCTTAAGTGTTGTCGGTCTTGTTGGAGTTTCTTTCGGTCGATTTCGCTCTGATGTTAATTTCCTTGAAATCAGGATCCCGAACAAGTGGATTTCATGAAATTTGCCCTGGCGAAGCACTCAAGACACACCAGATTGGGCCTCTTAAGTGTTGTCGGTCTTGTTGGAGCTTCTTTCGGTCGATTTCGCTCTGATGTTAATTCCTTTCAAATCGGGATCAGAACAAGTGGATTGCAAAAGTTTGCCCCAAGCGAAGCACTCAAGACACACCGATTGGCCTCTTAAGTGTTGTCTGTCTAGTTGGAGCTTCTTTCGAAGATTTCGCTCAATGTTAATTTCTTTCATATTTGGATCGAACAAGTGGATTTCATGAAAGTTTGTCCCGGCGAAGCACTCAAGACACACGGATTGGCCTCTTTTGTGTTGTCGGTCTTTTTGGAGCTTCTTTTCGATCTATTTCGACTTATGTTAATTTAATTCAAATCGGGATCCAAACAAGTGGATTGCATGAAAGTTTGCCCTGCTTAAGCACTCGAAGACACCGGATTGGCCTCTTAAGTGTTGTCGTCTAGTTTGAGCTTCTTTCGGAAGATTTCGCTCGATGTTAATTTCTTTCATATCGGGATCCGAACAAGTGGATTTCATGAAAGTTTGCCCGAGCGAAGCACTCAAGACACACCAGATTGGCCTCTTAAGTGTTGTCGGTCTTGTTGGATCTTCTTTCGATCGATTCGCTCGATGTTAATTTCTTTCATTTCGGGATCCGAACAAGTGGATTGCATGAATGTTTGCCCTGCGAAGCACTCAAGAGACACCGGATTGGCCTCTTAAGTGTTGTCTGTCTAGTTGGAGCTTCTTTCGGAAGATTTCGCTCGATGTTAATTTCTTTCATATCGGGATCCGAACAAGTGGATTTCATGAAAGTTTGCCCGTTAAGCACTCAAGACACACCGATTGGCCTCTTAAGGGTTGTCGGTCTTGTTGGATCTTCTTTGGTCGATTTCGCTCTTATGTTAATTTCTTTCATTTCGGATCCGAACAAGTGGATTTCATGAAAGTTTGCCCGGCTTAAGCACTCAGGAGACACACCAGATTGGCCTCTTAAGTGTTGTCGGTCCTGTTGGAGCTTCTTTCGATCGATTCGCTCTGATGTTAATTCCTTTCATATCGGGATCCGAACAAGTGGAATTCATGAAAGTTTGCCCCGAAGCGAAGCACTCCGAAGACACACCGGATTGGCCTCTTAAGTGTTGTCGGTCTTTTGGAGCTTCTTTCGATCTATTTCGCACTTTTGTTAATTTAATTCAAATCGGGATCCAAACAAGTGGATTGCATGAATGTTTGCCCCGGCGAAGCACTCAAGACACACCGGATTGGCCTCTTAAGTGTTGTCTGTCTAGTTGGAGCTTCTTTTGGAAGATTTCGCTCGATGTTAATTTCTTTCATATTTGGATCCAACAAGTGGATTTCATGAAAGTTTGCCCCGGCGAAGCACTCAAGACACATCGGATTGGCCTCTTAGTGTTGTCGGTCTGTTGGAGCTTCTTTCGGTTGATTCGCTCGATGTTAATTTCTTTCATATCGGGATCCGTACAAGTGGATTTCATGAAAGTTTGCCCCGAAGCGAAGCACTCCGAAGACACACCGGATTGGCCTCTTAAGTGTTGTCTATCTAGTTGGAGCTTCTTTCGGAAGATTTTGCTTCGATGTTAATTTCTTTCATATCGGGATCCGAACAAGTGGATTTCATGAAAGTTTTCCCCGAAGCGAAGCACTCCGAAGACACACCGGATTGGCCTCTTAAGTGTGTCGGTCTTGTTGGAGCTTCTTTCGATCTATTTCGCACTTGAGTTAATTTTTTCATATCTGGATCCGAACAAGTGGATTTCATGAAAGTTTGCCCGGCGAAGCACTCAAGACACACCAGATTGGCCTCTTAAGTGTTGTCGGTCCTGTTGGAGCTTCTTTCGATCGATTCGCTCGATGTTAATTCCTTTCATATCGGGATCCGAACAAGTGGAATTGATGAAAGTTTGCCCCGGCGAAACACTTCAAGAAACACGGATTGGCCTCTTAAGTGTTTCTGTCTAGTTGGAGCTTCTTTGGAAGATTTCGCTCGATGTTAATTTCTTTCATATCGGGATCGAACAAGTGGATTTCATGAAAGTTTGCCCGGCGAAGCACTCAGGAGACACACCAGATTGGCCTCTTAAGTGTTGTCGGTCTTGTTGGAGCTTCTTTGGTCGATTTCGCTCTGATGTTAATTTCTTTCATATCGGGATCCGAACAAGTGGATTTCATGAAAGTTTGCCCGGGTTAAGCACTCAAGACACACCAGATTGGCCTCTTAAGTGTTGTCGGTCTTGTTGGAGCTTCTTTCGGTCGATTTCGCTCTGATGTTAATTTCTTTCATATCGGGATCTGATGTAGCAAACGGGTTCCCGATCTTTCGATGAGAGTGGGGGATAACTCGATTTGGATGTATTGCTGTTCTTGCTGTGCCAAGAACAACCCCGAACCTGCAAGCAAATCGAAGAACAAGCAAGAACGAGTGGACAAGCAAACAGCGCACAGACCTTGCCCAAAAGATGAATCTCACAATCATGAAATTGGGGTTCTGAATCGAGTAAAACGGGTGCTCTAGCGAGTCACGCGATTACAAAGGGAGTAGCAGTGGCTAAACTCGCGCAACAAAACAAAACCCAGGGTTCTTTGTGGCGGCTACAGTAGTACTTATAGGTTAACAACAGATTAGGATGTGGAAAACCCTAAGTGCGCCCCTAATGGGCTGTGCAGATACAAGGCCCACAGCCCATGTCTGGTTACTCGAGTGTTCTTTGGTGATTCTTGTTGGCTCGAGTGTAATCTGAGGTGAGGATTGATTCATGTGAAAGTAGACCTCCTAATCTTTGCAGCAAGTACTCATTTGCCTTCACCACCTCCAAGAAGTCAAAAGATATGGCATCTTCAAGTTGGTGCTGTTTGTAAGTCCGAACCTCCTTCCTTTGTTCATGTTCTCTCCTTCCATCCTAAGCACAAGATAACCATCACAAGACTTTAGTAGCATCCCTTCTTGAGAAGAGAGTAAAGAGTTTGCTAGGAACGACTGTACCTGATAGTTAAGTTGATGATCGCGGGCACGAGTCATTGGTCCTTGATGTTCATGCATGGTTGTATCATTGGCAATGGTTGTATCATTGAAAGGGATGTCCTCATCATCCTCCCCTTCTTGCATTTGAGTCGTCCTCGACTCAAGCTCATCCTCATTCCCGATATATGGTCGCAAATCTGAAATGTTAAATGTGGGGCTGACCCCAAAATCTGCAGGCAACTCAAGTTTATATGCATTATCATTAATCCGTTCTAGGACTCTGAAAGGTCCATCAGCCCTAGGCAGCAACTTAGACTTTCTTAAATCTGGGAACCTATCTTTCCTCAAATGAAGCCAAACTAAATCACCTGGTTCAAAAGTGACATGTTTCTTTCCCTTGCTTCCAGCCAACTTATATTTCGCGTTCATGCCTTCAATGTTCTCCTTGGTTGTTTCATGTATTTTAATCATAAATTCAGCACGTTGGTTAGCATCAAAATTCAGTTTTTCCGAAGATGGAGGTGGCAGCAAGTCAATAGGAGCATGAGGCACATAACCATAAACAATCTCAAAAGGGCATTTTTTTGTAGTAGAATGTAGCGAGCGATTGTAAGCAAACTCAACATGAGGCAAACATTCCTCCCACATTTTTATATTCTTTTTCAGAACAGCCCTAAGCATGGTGGACAAAGTTCTATTCACAACTTCAGTTTGTCCATCAGTTTGTGGGTGGCAGGTAGTGGAAAATAACAGCTTAGTTCCCAATTTAGCCCACAAAGTTCTCCAAAAGTGGCTGAGAAACTTTGCATCACGATCAGAGACAATGGTAGTAGGCACACCATGCAAACGAACAATCTCACGAAAGAATAGATCAGCAACATTTGTAGCATCATCGGTTTTATGACAAGGTATGAAGTGTGCCATTTTTGAAAACCGGTCAACAACAACGAACACACTATCCCGCCCCTTCTTTGTTCTAGGTAGGCCTAAAACAAAGTCCATAGAAATATCCTTCCAATGTGCACTAGGGACAGGTAAGGGCATGTACAAACCATGAGGGTTAAGACGTGACTTAGCTTTTTGACATGTGGTGCAGCGCGCAACAAATCTCTCCACATCCCGTCTCATCTTAGGCCAAAAGAAATGTCCAGCAAGGATGTCTTCCGTTTTCTTTACACCAAAATGACCCATCAGCCCTCCCCCATGCGCCTCCTGTAACAATAATGAATTTAACGGAGCTAGCTGGAATGCATAGCTTGTTAGCTCTAAACACAAAACCATCAGCAAGGAAGTATTTGTTCCAGGTTTTCCCTCTTTACAATTCAGCAACACATCCTTAAAATCATCATCCGAAGCATATTGTTCTTTGATTGTTTCCAAGCCAAAAATTTTGAAGTCAAGTTGTGAAAGCATGGTGTAACGTCTAGACAAAGCATCAGCTATGACATTTTCCTTTCCTTCTTATGTTTGATGACATAAGGGAAGGACTCAATGAATTCAACCCATTTAGCATGTCTACGGTTCAGTTTTTGCTTGACTTGAATGTGTTTCAAAGATTCATGATCAGAATGTATAACAAATTCTTTGGGCCACAAATAATGCTGCCATGTTTGCAAAGTTCGGACGAGAGCAAGCAATTCCATATCATAAGTTGAATAATTCAAGGTAGGGCCACTCAACTTCTCACTAAAATATGCAACAGGTTTCCCTTCTTGTAGCAGCACACCACCCAAACCAATCCCACTAGCATCACATTCAAGCTCAAAAGTTTTATTAAAATCGGGAAGTTGAAGCAAAGGGGCATGTGTTAGCTTATCTTTCAGCATGTTGAAAATTTCCTTGTGCTGCAGTGAAGGGATCCGAACAAGTGGATTGCATGAAAATTTGCCCCAAAGTGAAGCACTCCGAAGACACACCGGATTGGCCTCTTAAGTGTTGTCTGTCTAGTTGGAGCTTCTTTCGGAAGATTTCGCTCCGACGTTAATTTAATTCAAATCGGCATCCAAACAAGTGGATTTCATGAAAGTTTGCCCTGCGAAGCACTCAAGAGACACCGGATTGGCTCTTAAGTGTTGTCGGTCTTGTTGGAGCTTCTTTTGGTCGATTCGCTCGATGTTAATTCCTTTCAAATCGGGATCAGAACAAGTGGATTGCATGAATGTTTGCCCCGGTTAAGCACTCAAGACACACCGGATTGGCCTCTTAAGTGTTGTCTGTCTAGTTGGAGCTTCTTTCGGAAGATTTCGCTCGATGTTAATTTCTTTCATATTTGGATCCGAACAAGTGGATTTCATGAAAGTTTGCCCGGCGAAGCACTCAAGACACATCGGATTGGCCTCTTAAGTGTTGTCGGTCCTGTTGGAGCTTCTTTCGGTTGATTCGCTCGATGTTAATTCCTTTCATATCGGGATCCGAACAAGTGGATTGCATGAAAGTTTGCCCGAAGTGAAGCACTCAAGACACACGGATTGGCCTCTTAAGTGTTGTCGGTCTTGTTGGAGCTTCTTTGGAAGATTTCGCTCGATGTTAATTTCTTTCATATCGGGATCCGAACAAGTGGATTTCATGAAAGTTTGCCCGGCGAAACACTCACTTAAGACACACCGGATTGGCCTCTTAAGTGTGGTCGGTCTAGTTGGAGCTTCTTTCGATCTATTTCGACTTATGTTAATTTAATTCAAATCGGATCCAAACAAGTGGAATTCATGAAAGTTTGCCCCGCTTAAGCACTCAAGATACACCGGATTGGCTTCTTAAGTGTTGTCGGTCTTGTTGGAGCTTCTTTTGGTCGATTCCGCTCGATGTTAATTCCTTTCAAATCGGGATCAGAACAAGTGGATTGCAAAATGTTTGCCCCGGCGAAGCACTCAAGACACACCGGATTGGCCTCTTAAGTGTTGTCTGTCTAGTTGGAGCTTCTTTGGGAAGATTTCGCTCCAATGTTAATTTCTTTCAATTTGGATCCAAACAAGTGGAATTCATGAAAGTTTGCCCCGGCTTAAGCACTCAAGACACACCGGATTGGCCTCTTAAGTGTTGTCGGTCTTGTTGGAGCTTCTTTCGTCGATTCTGCTCGATGTTAATTCCTTTCATATCGGGATCCGAACAAGTGGATTGCATGAATGTTTGCCCCGAAGCGAAGCACTCCGAAGACACACCGGATTGGCCTCTTAAGTGTTGTCTGTCTAGTTGGAGCTTCTTTGGAAGATTTCGCTCGATGTTAATTTCTTTCATATTTGGATCCAACAAGTGGATTTCATGAAAGTTTGCCCGGCTTAAGCACTCAAGACACACCGGATTGGCCTCTTATGTGTTGTCGGTCTGTTGGAGCTTCTTTGGTCGATTCGCTCGATGTTAATTCCTTTCATATCGGGATCCGAACAAGTGGATTGCATGAAAGTTTGCCCCGAAGCGAAGCACTCCGAAGACACACCGGATTGGCCTCTTAAGTGTTGTCTGTCTTGTTGGAGCTTCTTTCGGAAGATTTCGCTCCGATGTTAATTTCTTTCATATCGGGATCCGAACAAGTGGATTTCATGAAAGTTTGCCCTGGGTTAAGCACTCAAGACACACCGGATTGGCCTCTTAAGTGTTGTCGGTCTTGTTGGAGCTTCTTTCGGTCGATTTCGCTCTGATGTTAATTTCCTTCAAATCGGGATCCGAACAAGTGGATTTCATGAAAGTTTGCCCCGAAGCGAAGCACTCCGGAGACACACCAGATTGGCCTCTTAAGTGTTGTCGGTCTTGTTGGAGCTTCTTTCGGTCGATTTCGCTCTGATGTTAATTTCTTTCATATCGGGATCCGAACAAGTGGATTTCATGAAAGTTTGCCCCGAAGCGAAACACTCAAGACACACGGATTGGCCTCTTAAGTGTGGTCGGTCTAGTTGGAGCTTCTTTTCGATCTATTTCGACTTATGTTAATTTAATTCAAATCGATCCAAACAAGTGGATTTCATGAAAGTTTGCCCGGCGAAGCACTCAAGAGACACCGGATTGGCTTCTTAAGTGTTGTCGGTCTTGTTGGAGCTTCTTTTGGTCGATTCCGCTCTGATGTTAATTCCTTTCAAATCGGGATCCGAACAAGTGGATTGCAAGAATGTTTGCCCCGAGGCGAAGCACTCCGAAGACACACCGGATTGGCCTCTTAAGTGTTGTCTGTCTAGTTGGAGCTTCTTTCGGAAGATTTCGCTCGATGTTAATTTCTTTCATATTTGGATCGAACAAGTGGATTTCATGAAAGTTTGCCCGGCGAAGCACTCAAGACACATCGGATTGGCCTCTTATGTGTTGTCGGTCTGTTGGAGCTTCTTTGGTCGATTCGCTCGATGTTAATTCCTTTCATATCGGGATCCGAACAAGTGGATTGCATGAAAGTTTGCCCGGCGAAGCACTCAAGACACACCGGATTGGCCTCTTAAGTGTTGTCTGTCTTGTTTTAGCTTCTTTGGAAGATTTCGCTCGATGTTAATTTCTTTCATATCGGGATCCGAACAAGTGGATTTCATGAAATTTTGCCTGACGAAGCACTCAAGACACACCGGATTGGCCTCTTAAGTGTTGTCGGTCTTGTTGGAGTTTCTTTGGTCGATTTCGCTCGATGTTAATTTCCTTCAAATCGGGATCCGAACAAGTGGATTTGTTGAAAGTTTGCCCGAAGCAAAGCACTCGAGACACACCAGATTGGCCTCTTAAGTGTTGTCGGTCTTGTTGGAGCTTCTTTTGGTCGATTTCGCTCGATGTTAATTTCTTTCATATCGGGATCCGAACAAGTGGATTTCATGAAAGTTTGCCCGGCGAAACACTCAAGACGACACACGGATTGGCCTCTTAAGTGTGGTCGGTCTAGTTGGAGCTTCTTTCGATCTATTTCGCACTTATGTTAATTTAATTCAAATCGGATCCAAACAAGTGGATTTCATGAAAGTTTGCCCTGGGCGAAGCACTCAAGATACACCGGATTGGCTTCTTAAGTGTTGTCGGTCTTGTTGGAGCTTCTTTTGGTCGATTCGCTCGATGTTAATTCCTTTCAAATCGGGATCAGAACAAGTGGATTGCAAGAATGTTTGCCCCGAAGCGAAGCACTCCGAAGACACACCGGATTGGCCTCTTAAGTGTTGTCTGTCTAGTTGGAGCTTCTTTCGGAAGATTTCGCTCCGATGTTAATTTCTTTCATATTTGGATCCGAACAAGTGGATTTCATGAAAGTTTGCCCGGCGAAGCACTCAAGACACATCGGATTGGCCTCTTATGTGTTGTCGGTCCTGTTGGAGCTTCTTTGGTTGATTCGCTCTGATGTTAATTCCTTTCATATCGGGATCCGAACAAGTGGATTGCATGAAAATTTGCCCCGAAGTGAAGCACTCCGAAGACACACCGGATTGGCCTCTTAAGTGTTGTCTGTCTAGTTGGAGCTTCTTTCGGAAGATTTTGCTCCGATGTTAATTTCTTTCATATCGTGATCCGAACAAGTGGATTTCATGAAAGTTTGCCCCGAAGCGAAGCACTCCGAAGACACACCGGATTGGCCTCTTAAGGGTTGTCGGTCTTGTTGGATCTTCTTTCGGTCGATTTCGCTCTTAAGTTCATTTCTTTCATATCTGGATCCGAACAAGTGGATTTCATGAAAGTTTGCCCCGAAGCGAAGCACTCCGGAGACACACCAGATTGGCCTCTTAAGTGTTGTCGGTCCTGTTGGAGCTTCTTTCGATCGATTCCGCTCCGATGTTAATTCCTTTCATATCGGGATCCGAACAAGTAGAATTGATGAAAGTTTGCCCCGAAGCGAAACACTCCGAAGAAACACCGGATTGGCCTCTTAAGTGTTTCTGTCTAGTTGGAGCTTCTTTCGAAAGATTTCGCTCCGATGTTAATTTCTTTCATATCGCGATCCGAACAAGTGGATTTCATGAAAGTTTGCCCGGGTTAAGCACTCAGGAGACACACCAGATTGGCCTCTTAAGTGTTGTCGGTCTTGTTGGAGCTTCTTCGATCGATTTCGCTCTAATGTTAATTTCTTTCATATCGGGATCCGAACAAGTGGATTTCATGAAAGTTTGCCCTGAAGCGAAACACTCAAGCACACACGGATTGGCCTCTTAAGTGTTGTCGGTCTAGTTGGAGCTTCTTTCGATCTATTTCGCACTTATGTTAATTTAATTCAAATCGGGATCCAAACAAGTGGAATTCATGAAAGTTTGCCCCGAAGCGAAGCACTCCGAAGATACACCGGATTGGCTTCTTAAGTGCTGTCGGTCTTGTTGGAGCTTCTTTTGGTCGATTCCGCTCTGATGTTAATTCCTTTCAAATCGGGATCAGAACAAGTGGATTGCAAAAATGTTTGCCCCGAAGCGAAGCACTCCGAAGACACACCGGATTGGCCTCTTATGTGTTGTCTGTCTAGTTGGAGCTTCTTTCGGAAGATTTCGCTCCAATGTTAATTTCTTTCAAATTTGGATCCAAACAAGTGGAATTCATGAAAGTTTGCCCCGAAGCGAAGCACTCCGAAGACACACCGGATTGGCTTATTAAGTGTTGTCGGTCTTGTTGGAGCTTCTTTCGGTCGATTCTGCTCTGATGTTAATTCCTTTCATATCGGGATCCGAACAAGTGGATTGCAAGAATGTTTGCCCCGAAGCGAAGCACTCCGAAGACACACCGGATTGGCCTCTTAAGTGTTGTCTGTCTAGTTGGAGCTTCTTTCGGAAGATTTCGCTCCGATGTTAATTTCTTTCATATTTGGATCCGAACAAGTGGATTTCATGAAAGTTTGCCCCTGCGAAGCACTCAAGACACATCGGATTGGCCTCTTATGTGTTGTCGGTCTGTTGGAGCTTCTTTGGTCGATTCGCTCGATGTTAATTCCTTTCATATCGGGATCCGAACAAGTGGATTGCATGAAAGTTTGCCCGGCGAAGCACTCAGAAGACACACCGGATTGGCCTCTTAAGTGTTGTCTGTCTTGTTTTAGCTTTTTTGGAAGATTTCGCTCGATGTTAATTTCTTTCATATCGGGATCCGAACAAGTGGATTTCATGAAATTTTGCCTGGGTTAAGCACTCCAAGACACACCGGATTGGCCTCTTAAGTGTTGTCGGTCTTGTTGGAGTTTCTTTCGATCGATTTCGCTCGATGTTAATTTCCTTCAAATCGGGATCCGAACAAGTGGATTTGTTGAAAGTTTGCCCGAAGCAAAGCACTCAGAGACACACCAGATTGGCCTCTTAAGTGTTGTCGGTCTTGTTGGAGCTTCTTTGGTCGATTTCGCTCGATGTTAATTTCTTTCATATCGGGATCCGAACAAGTGGATTTCATGAAAGTTTGCCCGAAGCGAAACACTCAAGAAGACACCGGATTGGCCTCTTAAGTGTGGTCGGTCTAGTTGGAGCTTCTTTCGATCTATTTCGCACTTATGTTAATTTAATTCAAATCGGCATCCAAACAAGTGGATTTCATGAAAGTTTGCCCCGAAGCGAAGCACTCCGAAGATACACCGGATTGGCTTCTTAAGTGTTGTCGGTCTTGTTGGAGCTTCTTTTGGTCGATTCCGCTCTGATGTTAATTCCTTTCAAATCGGGATCAGAACAAGTGGATTGCAAGAATGTTTGCCCGGCGAAGCACTCAAGACACACCGGATTGGCCTCTTCAAGTGTTGTCTGTCTAGTTGGAGCTTCTTTGGAAGATTTCGCTCCGATGTTAATTTCTTTCATATTTGGATCCGAACAAGTGGATTTCATGAAAGTTTGCCCCGAAGCGAAGCACTCCGAAGACACACCGGATTGGCCTCTTATGCGTTGTCGGTCCTGTTGGAGCTTCTTTCGGTTGATTCCGCTCTGATGTTAATTCCTTTCATATCGGGATCCGAACAAGTGGATTGCATGAAAGTTTGCCCCGAAGTGAAGCACTCCGAAGACACACCGGATTGGCCTCTTAAGTGTTGTCTGTCTAGTTGGAGCTTCTTTCGGAAGATTTCGCTCCGATGTTAATTTCTTTCATATCGGGATCCGAACAAGTGGATTTCATGAAAGTTTGCCCCGAAGCGAAGCACTCCGAAGACACACCGGATTGGCCTCTTAAGGGTTGTCGGTCTTGTTGGATCTCCTTTCGGTCGATTTCGCTCTTGAGTTAATTTTTTCATATCTGGATCGAACAAGTGGATTTCATGAAAGTTTGCCCGGCGAAGCACTCAGACACACCAGATTGGCCTCTTAAGTGTTGTCGGTCTGTTGGAGCTTCTTTCGATCGATTCGCTCGATGTTAATTCCTTTCATATCGGGATCCGAACAAGTAGAATTGATGAAAGTTTGCCCCGAAGCGAAACACTCCGAAGAAACACCGGATTGGCCTCTTAAGTGTTTCTGTCTAGTTGGAGCTTCTTTCGAAAGATTTCGCTCCGATGTTAATTTCTTTCATATCGGGATCCGAACAAGTGGATTTCATGAAAGTTTGCCCCGAAGCGAAGCACTCGGAGACACACCAGATTGGCCTCTTAAGTGTTGTCGGTCTTGTTGGAGCTTCTTTCGGTCGATTTCGCTCTGATGTTAATTTCTTTCATATCGGGATCCGAACAAGTGGATTTCATGAAAGTTTGCCCCGAAGCGAAACACTCCGAAGACACACCGGATTGGCCTCTTAAGTGTGGTCGGTCTAGTTGGAGCTTCTTTCGATCTATTTCGCACTTATGTTAATTTAATTCAAATCGGGATCCAAACAAGTGGAATTCATGAAAGTTTGCCCGAGCGTTAAGCACTCGAAGACACACGGATTGGCTTCTTAAGTGTTGTCGGTCTTGTTGGAGCTTCTTTTGGTCGATTCCGCTCTGATGTTAATTCCTTTCAAATCGGGATCAGAACAAGTGGATTGCAAAAATGTTTGCCCCGAAGCGAAGCACTCCGAAGACACACCGGATTGGCCTCTTATGTGTTGTCTGTCTAGTTGGAGCTTCTTTGGAAGATTTCGCTCCATGTTAATTTCTTTCAAATTTGGATCCAAACAAGTGGAATTCATGAAAGTTTGCCCTGGCGAAGCACTCAAGACACACCGGATTGGCTTCTTAAGTGTTGTCGGTCTTGTTGGAGCTTTTTTGGTCGATTCTGCTCGATGTTAATTCCTTTCATATCGGGATCGAACAAGTGGATTGCATGAATGTTTGCCCCGGCGAAGCACTCAAGACACACCGGATTGGCCTCTTAAGTGTTGTCTGTCTAGTTGGAGCTTCTTTGGAAGATTTCGCTCGATGTTAATTTCTTTCATATTTGGATCCGAACAAGTGGATTTCATGAAAGTTTGCCCGGCGAAGCACTCAAGACACATCGGATTGGCCTCTTATGTGTTGTCGGTCTGTTGGAGCTTCTTTCGGTCGATTCGCTCGATGTTAATTCCTTTCATATCGGGATCGAACAAGTGGATTGCATGAAAGTTTGCCCCGGCGAAGCACTCAAGACACACCGGATTGGCCTCTTAAGTGTTGTCGGTCTTGTTGGAGCTTCTTTGGAAGATTTCGCTCGATGTTAATTTCTTTCATATCGGGATCGAACAAGTGGATTTCATGAAATTTTGCCTGCGAAGCACTCGAACACACCGGATTGGCCTCTTAAGTGTTGTCGGTCTTGTTGGAGTTTCTTTCGATCGATTTCGCTCTGATGTTAATTTCCTTCAAATCGGGATCCGAACAAGTGGATTTCATGAAAGTTTGCCCGAAGCGAAGCACTCCGGAGACACACCAGATTGGCCTCTTAAGTGTTGTCGGTCTTGTTGGAGCTTCTTTGGTCGATTTCGCTCGATGTTAATTTCTTTCATATCGGGATCCGAACAAGTGGATTTCATGAAAGTTTGCCCGGCGAAACACTCGAAGACACACCGGATTGGCCTCTTAAGTGTGGTCGGTCTAGTTGGAGCTTCTTCGATCTATTTCGCACTTATGTTAATTTAATTCAAATCGATCCAAACAAGTGGATTTCATGAAAGTTTGCCCGGCGAAGCACTCAGAAGATACACGGATTGGCTTCTTAAGTGTTGTCGGTCTTGTTGGAGCTTCTTTTGGTCGATTCGCTCGATGTTAATTCCTTTCAAATCGGGATCAGAACAAGTGGATTGCAAGAATGTTTGCCCCGGCGAAGCACTCAAGACACACCGGATTGGCCTCTCAAGTGTTGTCTGTCTAGTTGGAGCTTCTTTGGAAGATTTCGCTCGATGTTAATTTCTTTCATATTTGGATCGAACAAGTGGATTTCATGAAAGTTTGCCGAAGCGAAGCACTCAAGACACATCGGATTGGCCTCTTATGTTGTCGGTCCTGTTGGAGCTTCTTTCGGTTGATTCGCTCGATGTTAATTCCTTTCATATCGGGATCCGAACAAGTGGATTGCATGAAAATTTGCCCAAGTGAAGCACTCAGAAGACACCGGATTGGCCTCTTAAGTGTTGTCTGTCTAGTTGGAGCTTCTTTAGGAAGATTTTGCTCGATGTTAATTTCTTTCATATCGTGATCCGAACAAGTGGATTTCATGAAAGTTTGCCCGGCGAAGCACTCAAGACACACCGGATTGGCCTCTTAAGGTTTGTCGGTCTTGTTGGATCTCCTTTCGGTCGATTTCGCTCTTGAGTTAATTTTTTCATATCTGGATCGAACAAGTGGATTTCATGAAAGTTTGCCCCGGCTTAAGCACTCAGGAGACACACCAGATTGGCCTCTTAAGTGTTGTCGGTCCTGTTGGAGCTTCTTTCGATCGATTCCGCTCCGATGTTAATTCCTTTCATATCGGGATCCGAACAAGTAGAATTGATGAAAGTTTGCCCCGAGGCGAAACACTCCGAAGAAACACCGGATTGGCCTCTTAAGTGTTGTCTGTCTAGTTGGAGCTTCTTTCGGAAGATTTCGCTCGATGTTAATTTCTTTCATATCGGGATCCGAACAAGTGGATTTCATGAAAGTTTGCCCCGAAGCGAAGCACTCCGGAGACACACCAGATTGGCCTCTTAAGTGTTGTCGGTCTTGTTGGAGCTTCTTTCGGTCGATTTCGCTCTGATGTTAATTTCTTTCATATCGGGATCCGAACAAGTGGATTTCATGAAAGTTTGCCCCGAAGCGAAACACTCCGACGACACACCGGATTGGCCTCTTAAGTGTGGTCGGTCTAGTTGGAGCTTCTTTCGATCTATTTCGCACTTATGTTAATTTAATTCAAATCGGGATCCAAACAAGTGGAATTCATGAAAGTTTGCCCCGAAGCGAAGCACTCCGAAGATACACCGGATTGGCTTCTTAAGTGTTGTCGGTCTTGTTGGAGCTTCTTTTGGTCGATTCCGCTCTGATGTTAATTCCTTTCAAATCGGGATCAGAACAAGTGGATTGCAAAAATGTTTGCCCCGAAGCGAAGCACTCCGAAGACACACCGGATTGGCCTCTTATGTGTTGTCTGTCTAGTTGGAGCTTCTTTCGGAAGATTTCGCTCCAATGTTAATTTCTTTCATATTTGGATCCGAACAAGTGGATTTCATGAAAGTTTGCCCGGCTTAAGCACTCAGAAGACACACGGATTGGCTTCTTAAGTGTTGTCGGTCTTGTTGGAGCTTCTTTGATCGATTCTGCTCGATGTTAATTCCTTTCATATCGGGATCCGAACAAGTGGATTGCAAGAATGTTTGCCCCGAAGCGAAGCACTCCGAAGACACACCGGATTGGCCTCTTAAGTGTTGTCTGTCTAGTTGGAGCTTCTTTGGAAGATTTCGCTCGATGTTAATTTCTTTCATATTTGGATCGAACAAGTGGATTTCATGAAAGTTTGCCCCTGGCGAAGCACTCAAGACACATCGGATGGGCCTCTTATGTGTTGTCGGTCTGTTGGAGCTTCTTTGGTCGATTCGCTCGATGTTAATTCCTTTCATATCGGGATCGAACAAGTGGATTGCATGAAAGTTTGCCCCGGCGAAGCACTCAAGACACACCGGATTGGCCTCTTAAGTGTTGTCTGTCTTGTTGGAGCTTCTTTGGAAGATTTCGCTCGATGTTAATTTCTTTCATATCGGGATCCGAACAAGTGGATTTCATGAAATTTTGCCCTGGGCGAAGCATTCAAGACACACCGGATTGGCCTCTTAAGTGTTGTCGGTCTTGTTGGAGTTTCTTTCGGTCGATTTCGCTCTGATGTTAATTTCCTTCAAATCAGGATCCGAACAAGTGGATTTGTTGAAAGTTTGCCCCGAAGCAAAGCACTCCGGAGACACACCAGAGTGGCCTCTTAAGTGTTGTCGGTCTTGTTGGAGCTTCTTTCGGTCGATTTCGCTCTGATGTTAATTTCTTTCATATCGGGATCCGAACAAGTGGATTTCATGAAAGTTTGCCCGAGCGAAACACTCGAAGACACACCGGATTGGCCTCTTAAGTGTGGTCGGTCTAGTTGGAGCTTCTTCGATCTATTTCGCACTTATGTTAATTTAATTCAAATCGGATCCAAACAAGTGGATTTCATGAAAGTTTGTTCTGCGAAGCACTCCGAAGATACACCGGATTGGCTTCTTAAGTGTTGTCGGTCTTGTTGGAGCTTCTTTTGGTCGATTCCGCTCTGATGTTAATTCCTTTCAAATCGGGATCAGAACAAGTGGATTGCAAGAATGTTTGCCCCGAAGCGAAGCACTCCGAAGACACACCGGATTGGCCTCTCAAGTGTTGTCTGTCTAGTTGGAGCTTCTTTCGGAAGATTTCGCTCCGATGTTAATTTCTTTCATATTTGGATCCGAACAAGTGGATTTCATGAAAGTTTGCCCCGAAGCGAAGCACTCCGAAGACACATCGGATTGGCCTCTTATGCGTTGTCGGTCCTGTTGGAGCTTCTTTCGGTTGATTCCGCTCTGATGTTAATTCCTTTCATATCGGGATCCGAACAAGTGGATTGCATGAAAATTTGCCCCGAAGTGAAGCACTCCGAAGACACACCGGATTGGCCTCTTAAGTGTTGTCTGTCTAGTTGGAGCTTCTTTCGGAAGATTTTGCTCCGATGTTAATTTCTTTCATATCGTGATCCGAACAAGTGGATTTCATGAAAGTTTGCCCGGCGAAGCACTCAAGACACACCGGATTGGCCTCTTAAGGGTTGTCGGTCTTGTTGGATCTCCTTCGGTCGATTTCGCTCTTAAGTTAATTTTTTCATATCTGGATCCGAACAAGTGGATTTCATGAAAGTTTGCCCCGAAGCGAAGCACTCCGGAGACACACCAGATTGGCCTCTTAAGTGTTGTCGGTCCTGTTGGAGCTTCTTTCGATCGATTCCGCTCCGATGTTAATTCCTTTCATATCGGGATCCGAACAAGTAGAATTGATGAAAGTTTGCCCCGAAGCGAAACACTCCAAAGAAACACCGGATTGGCCTCTTAAGTGTTTCTGTCTAGTTGGAGCTTCTTTCGAAAGATTTCGCTCCGATGTTAATTTCTTTCATATCGGGATCCGAACAAGTGGATTTCATGAAAGTTTGCCCGGCTTAAGCACTCCGGAGACACACCAGATTGGGCCTCTTAAGTGTTGTCGGTCTTGTTGGAGCTTCTTTCGGTCGATTTCGCTCTGATGTTAATTTCTTTCATATCGGGATCCGAACAAGTGGATTTCATGAAAGTTTGCCCCGAAGCGAAACACTCCGAAGACACACCGGATTGGCCTCTTAAGTGTTGTCGGTCTAGTTGGAGCTTCTTTCGATCTATTTCGCACTTATGTTAATTTAATTCAAATCGGGATCCAAACAAGTGGAATTCATGAAAGTTTGCCCCGAAGCGAAGCACTCCGAAGATACACCGGATTGGCTTCTTAAGTGTTGTCGGTCTTGTTGGAGCTTCTTTTGGTCGATTCCGCTCTGATGTTAATTCCTTTCAAATCGGGATCCGAACAAGTGGATTGCAAGAATGTTTGCCCCGAAGCGAAGCACTCCGAAGACACACCGGATTGGCCTCTTATGTGTTGTCTGTCTAGTTGGAGCTTCTTTGGAAGATTTCGCCCAATGTTAATTTCTTTCAAATTTGGATCCAAACAAGTGGAATTCATGAAAGTTTGCCCCGAAGCGAAGCACTCCGAAGACACACCGGATTGGCTTCTTAAGTGTTGTCGGTCTTGTTGGAGCTTCTTTCGGTCGATTCTGCTCTGATGTTAATTCCTTTCATATCGGGATCCGAACAAGTGGATTGCAAGAATGTTTGCCCCGAAGCGAAGCACTCAAGACACACGGATTGGCCTCTTAAGTGTTGTCTGTCTAGTTGGAGCTTCTTTGGAAGATTTCGCTCGATGTTAATTTCTTTCATATTTGGATCGAACAAGTGGATTTCATGAAAGTTTGCCCGGCTTAAGCACCTCAAGACACATCGGATTGGCCTCTTAGTGTTGTCGGTCCTGTTGGAGCTTCTTTCGGTCGATTCGCTCGATGTTAATTCCTTTCATATCGGGATCGAACAAGTGGATTGCATGAAAGTTTGCCCGGCGAAGCACTCAAGACACACCGGATTGGCCTCTTAAGTGTTGTCTGTCTTGTTGGAGCTTCTTTGGAAGATTTAGCTCGATGTTAATTTCTTTCATATCGGGATCCGAACAAGTGGATTTCATGAAATTTTGCCCTGAAGTTAAGCACTCAAGACACACCGGATTGGCCTCTTAAGTGTTGTCGGTCTTGTTGGAGTTTCTTTTCGGTCGATTTCGCTCGATGTTAATTTCCTTCAAATCGGGATCCGAACAAGTGGATTTGTTGAAAGATTGCCCGAAGCAAAGCACTCGGAGACACACCAGATTGGCCTCTTAAGTGTTGTCGGTCTTGTTGGAGCTTCTTTGGTCGATTTCGCTCGATGTTAATTTCTTTCATATCGGGATCCGAACAAGTGGATTTCATGAAAGTTTGCCCGAAGAAACACTCGAAGACACACCGGATTGGCCTCTTAAGTGTGGTCGGTCTAGTTGGAGCTTCTTCGATCTATTTCGCACTTATGTTAATTTAATTCAAATCGATCCAAACAAGTGGATTTCATGAAAGTTTGCCCGAAGCTTAAGCACTCAAGATACACCGGATTGGCTTCTTAAGTGTTGTCGGTCTTGTTGGAGCTTCTTTTGGTCGATTCCGCTCGATGTTAATTCCTTTCAAATCGGGATCGAACAAGTGGATTGCAAGAATGTTTGCCCCGGCGAAGCACTCAAGACACACCGGATTGGCCTCTTAAGTGTTGTCTGTCTAGTTGGAGCTTCTTTGGAAGATTTCGCTCGATGTTAATTTCTTTCATATTTGGATC
>JAYEVE010001615.1:0-18374 GCA_036346375.1 Guadua angustifolia
CTGACCACTGAACGCACCCACATATACATGCAATTCTCATTCGAGACTTAAGCCCACGGAAAGTGAGCAACTACCATCGAACCCGGGGTTCGAATGATGGTGAACAGCGTGCTCATAGTAGAGTTTGCCAAGCATTGCTCCTCAAACGACACCTAAATTTTAGAAAACCCAAGGTACGTGTTAGGGTACTGGTAACACAAAATCACAGGTATTGGCCTTTTTTTTTTTTGACTAAACCAGAGGCTTTGAGCTAAACCGTTACACATAACCCCACTTTGCTCATTTACTCGTTCGACCGCCACGTTCTGACCTTGTTGGGCCATCTGCAACTGCTTACGTGAACGCGAGGGTCAAGATGGATTGAGGGACATGGATCGTGGCCAGCACGGGTGTATAAGAGTATATACAGTGGTATAGACCGCAGTCGTCTATAATATATCTTTATGCTATCTATAGACAGCACTAAAAATAACTCATACAGTTGATCGTCTATATAATTGTTTGTAATGGTTTCTTATCCAATTAACGACTGCCTATACAATGGTACATAAAATAGAAGACCATCTGTTAAATAGTAGACATCAGCTTTCTCTCTCTTCCTTCTCTCTCCTCCATATCACTTAAAATTCTACGTAACATAGTCTCAAAGCTCGTTTTTCAGTCAAAATTTTCTGTTCGAGCACTTAAGAATATTTCTTTGCATTATGGCCTCATTGAAATATGGCATTCCACTACTAGACTGTGATACCAGGTTTTCTCTATGGCAAGTCAAAATGAGGGCTATTCTGGCGTATACTGATCTCGATGATACGCTTGATAAATTTGGGAATAAAGATCAAAAGATTTGGACGGATGAAGAAAAAAGGAAGGACCGTAAGGCTTTATCTCACATTCATCTTCATTTATCAAATAATATTTTACAAGAGGTTTTGCAGGAGAAATCTGCAGCTGCTTTATGGTTAAAGTTGGAATCAATTTGCATGTCAAAGGATCTTACTAGCAAAATGCATGTGAAGATGAAATTATTTTCGCACAAGTTGCAAGAGGGTGGTTCCGTGTTGAATCACCTATCGGCCTTCAAGGAGATTGTGTCTGATCTTGAATCCATAGAAGTAAAATTTGATGATGAGGATCTAGGCCTAATTCTTTTGTGTTTCCTGCCTCCATCATTTTTAAATTTTAGAGACACTATTTTATATAGCCGTGACACATTAACTGTTGCTGAAGTTTATGAGTCCTTACATGCAAAAGAAAAGATGAAATTAATGGTGTCTTCTGAAAGTTTCAGTTCGCATGGTGAAGTTTTGTCTGTTCGTGGACGGACAAAAGAAAAGAAATCAAATAATGGATATAGAGGCAAAAGTTCAAGCAGTTACAGGGGCCGTTCTAAGTCAAGAGGTAAAGAAAAATTTTGCAGGTATTGTAAGAAAAATAATCATGACATATCTGAATGTTACAAGTTAAAGAGCAAAGAGAAAAGGAACGGCTCTTACAAACAAAAAGGTAAAATTGATGAGGAAGGTAAAGCTTCTGTTGCTTCTGCTGATAGTAGTTCTGATGGTGAGACCCTTGTTGCTTTTGCCGGATGTGCGAGTAATGGTGATGAATGGATTATTGATTCATTGCTTCTTTTCATATATGCATTAATAAAGATTGGTTCATCACTTATGAGTTTGTTAAAGATGCTGGTTCTATTAGGATGGGTGATGATTCGCTACGTCCTATTGTTGGCATTGGATCAGTTCAAAATTGAGATGCATGATGGCATTATCAGAACTTTGACAGATGTGAGGCACGTTACAGGTATGATAAGGAATCTCATTTCTTTGAGTACTCTTGACTCTAAAGGATATAAGTATTCCGGTGGTAATGGAATTTTAAAGATATCAAAAGGTTCTCTTATTGTTATGAAAGAAGATTTGAAATCTACCAATTTATATCGTCTACAAGGCACTACAATTACAGGTGATGCATTTGTTTCTTCACACTCATTACCTGATATTACTAATCTTTGGCACAAGCGTCTTGGACATATGAGTGAACAGGGTTTGGCAGTATTGAGTAAAAGAGAACTTTTTTATGGATACAATAGTGGAAAATTGGATTTCTGTGAGCATTGTATATTTGGTAAGCATAGAAGGGTGAAATTCAACACATCTGTTCATACTCCAGATGGTAGTCTTGATTATGTGCATTCTGATTTATGGGGGCCATCTTGTAAAACTTCTTTTGGAGGTGTTCATTACATGTTAACAATTATTGATGATTATTCTGGAAAAGTTTGGCCTTATTTTTTGAAGCATAAATCAGAAGCATTTTCAACATTTAAAGAGTGGAATGTTATGATTGAAAGGCAAGCTGAAAAGAAGGTAAAGAAACTTCGCACTGATAATGGGATGGAATTCTGTTCTGATGAATTTAATTCATATTGCAAGTCAGAAGGTATTGTGCGTTACTACACTGTTCCTAATACTCCACAACAAAACGGTATAGCCGAGCGTATGAACAGAACTATCATCTCAAAGGCCCGTTGTATGTTGTCTAATGCTGGTTTGCATAGGCGTTTCTGGACTGAGGCTACTTCCACTGCTTGCTATCTTATTAATCGATCACCCTCCATTGCTATTGATAAGAAAACTCCAATTGAGGTATGGTCTGATTCTCTAGCTGATTATTCACAATTGAGAGTTTTTTGTTGCATTGCTTATGCTCACGTTGATAATGGTAAATTAGAGCCTAGAGATATTAAGTGCATCTTTCTTGGTTATAAATCCGGTGTTAAAGGTTATAAATTGTGGAATCCTCAAACACAAAAGATTGTTATCAATAGGAATGTTATCTTTAATGAATCTGTTATGTTAAATGATAAATTGGATACAAATGTTCCTATTGAGAAACAACAAAAAACTAGTGTGCAGGTGGAGCACCTTATTGATTCAGAATGTACACCAGAAAATAATAATACTGTTGTTCAGGATGCACCTATTATTGATGATTCACATATTGTTGAGCATTCTTCTCCAGTTGTGCAGCTTCCACAACATTCTATTGCTATTGACAGACTTAGAAGGTCTATTAATCCACCTAAAAGGTTTATTGAAGAATGTGATATTGCTTCTTATGCTTTAAGTATTGTAGAAGAAATTGAAAATAATGCAGAACCATCTAATTATGTTGAGGCTATTACTTCTGCTGATTGCAAAAATTAGATGACCGCTATGCAAGATGAGATGGAGTCACTTGAAAAGAATGGTACTTGGGATTTAATAAAATTGCCTAAAAATAATAAGACTGTCCGTTGTAAATGGATCTTCAAAAGAAAGGAAGGCATTTCTTCTACTGATCCAACAAGGTATAAAGCAAGGTTGGTTGCTAAAGGCTATAGCCAGATTCTATGTATTGATTTCAATGATGTGTTTTCTCTTGTTGTGAAACATAGTTTTATTCGCACTCTACTCAATATTGTTGCCATGCATGACTATGAACTTGAGCAATTAGATGTTAAAACTGCATTTTTGCATGGAGAGTTAGAGGAAGATATTTATAGGGACCAACCTGAAGGATTTGTTATTCCTGAAAAAGAACACCTTGTTTGTAGATTAAAGAAATCTCTTTATGGCTTGAAACAATCCCCTAGACAATGATACAAGAAATTTGATTCATTCATGCTTTCTCATGGTTTTAAGCGGTCTAATTATGATAGCTGTGTTTACTTAAAAATTGTTAATGGTTCAGCTATATATTTGCTTCTTTATGTTGATGATATGTTGATTGCTGCAAAAGACAAATCAGAAATAGCTAAACTGAAGGCATAATTGAGTAAAGAATTTGAGATGAAGGATTTAGGTGCAGCAAAGATAATCCTTGGCATGGAAATTATTAGAGCCAGGAAATCTAGTAAATTATACCTTAGTCAGCAAGGTTATATTGAGAAGATCCTTCGTCGCTTTAATATGCATGATGCAAAACCAGTTAGTACTCTTTTAGCTGCACATTTCAGATTATCTTCAGCTTTATGTCCAGAGTTAGATGGTGATATTAAGTACATGTCTAGAGTTCCATATTCCAGTACAGTTAGTTCTCTTATGTATGACATGGTTTGTTCTCGTCCTGATTTATCTTCTGCACTAAGTGTTGTCAGTAAATACATGCCTAATCCTGGAAGATGACGAGGACGAGTGAGGCGACGAGGAAGATGAGGTCGACGACGCCGAGGAGCGCGCGCTGCGGGCATAGCGAGAAAAAGAGGAACACGAACTGGTAATATAAATTGCAAAAAGAGATAAAAATGATTGATTAATTTTTGAGATTGGTAATATATATTACTACGTACAATATATTTGGTTTTAATTCATACTGGAGAAGAAACCATAAAAACTTTTGTAATCAGGAGAAATAGATGTTTGATCTTGTAGCATAATTTTCTTTTATTGCTTGACCTTTATGTTTCGTTAACAATTTTATTTTTCATAGCAACGCGCGGGCATTGATCTAGTATATATATAATCAGATAAGCTTAAGGAACGCAAGTGACCAATGAAGCGGCCAATCATCCTTAGGGCTGGAAATTAAGCTCGAAGCTCGCAGCTCGGCTCGAGCTCGGCTTGACTCAGTGCGGCTCGGCTCGGCTCGATGCAACAGTGAGTTGAGCCCGAGCCTACTACTTAGCTCGATCGGCTAACGAGCCGAGCCCGAGCTGGCTCGTTGGCTCGTTAGGCTCGTTCACGGTCACCGCTTACGTGGTGATGTTATGAAACAAATAACAGCTTGCTTCAGTTTGTTCAAAGCATAGGTATCTGGCAATGCTTTTCGTGCATGCAACAAAGACTTCATGCCAAGTTATAAGGTAGAAAAATTAGAATGAGTATCATATAGTTTTCGAGTAATAGCTAGCTAAGAAAACTAGTCAGCTTATCAATCGATCGATCCACCTAACGCATGAAGAAAGCTCAAGGAATATCACAAACGAAATAGCAAGGAAAGTTTCATCAAACACAAAAATGATTGCATCAAGCCCAACCGTGATAAAGTTTCTCAGAATCCAAGAACACGATATGAGATAACTGTGATTTTACGATATGAGATACTTAACTGTGATCCAGTAGTTTTACGCCAAAGACAAATTTGCTTGCATCCCTTACCGTAGTCATAGGTAAATGGCTAAATGCACAAAACATCTTTCGTTTTTGTATTTGCGTATTCAGGAACTGGAAAACATCATAACCACATTTCTAAACTGAACTAAATATAGTTACAGGCTTACAGCGTTGCATCTGATGAAACTGGGAGTGCACACAGGCGATTTATATAGCCAGCCTCTGTCGTCCGTTGGTTGGGCAGCAGAGACGCACGCTCCCTCTGTCGCCCAACCAACAATCGATTTATTATCTATCGCCCGTTCGTTGGGCAACAGAGGGAGGTGAACAGTTCATTTGCCTACGTGGCGTCTACGTGGCCTCCAGTCCTCGTTTGATGGGCGACACATGGCTTTGTCGCCCGTTCAAAGGGCGACATTTCTTTCTCGCCTACTGAAATGAAAAAGCGTATTTTTGCAATTATTTTTTTCCGAGATATATTTCTGCAATTTAAATAAAAAAATATATTGTTAAAAAAAATTCGAGCTAAACATGGGGCTGAATATCCATTAGTACTTCCACTATATATTTTCAGATAAGCTTAAGGTACGCAAGCGACCAATGCAGCGGCCAATCATACTGCTCCTCTGCACCAGTACTTTTCAAGGACACTTTCTCTATTTCATCGGTACTGGTAACAGTAGATCTTCACCTCGTTCTTTTTCTTTCTGCGGGAAAGACATTTCTTGTAGAGTTTTTTAGATCTTTTTGCTCTACTTTTTCTAGTATCAATCCAAAGACCAGCCCATATTGCTCTTGCTCGAGCTGTCCAGCCCCTGCTGTCCTGATTGCCCTGCCCTGCACACGCCTCTCCCTTTCGATTGCAGCCAGTCTTCCATCGTCCAACTTATCCAAATTGACACTGCTGCTTCGTCAAGTCGATCAAATTGAGTCTTAAAAAAAGTCGATCAAATTGACCATGGCGAGTAAAACAGCCGCTTTATCATGGCGACAAAGAGAGACGGAGGCGTTTGGATGGTTTGCTCATCTACTTCTGGTGGAATCTTTGGTAAGAGAGAAACCAACGTATTTTTCAGGAGGTAAACAGAACGCCAGAGCAGGTAGCTACAACGATCAAGGATACGGTGCTCACCGGCGTTTTTGCCGTATCTCCGTAGTTTTCGATCTACTTACCAGTTTTTTGTTCTCTTTATAGACACCCCTCCATGTGGAGTTTTTTTTCAGTTGCGTCTTTTTCTTCTCCCGGTGTTTTCTTTTTTCCCGAGGCAATTAGGACCTCGCCCATGTAGTGTTTGGTGATGGTGTTGCGTTGTGAGATTTTTCCCTGGTTTTTTCATAAAAAATTGGGACAAAAAAACTGTTTTCTCCTTCTAATTAAAATTTGCAGCAATCCTCTTGCTGCTCATTCAAAAAAAAAAAATCATGGCGACATGGCAGCAGAGCCAGGCATCGCTATCTCTTGATCTCTTCCTCCTGGAGCAACCAGCAAGCCACAACCTCTGCTCTGACCAACAAACGAGCAAGTCCCTGTCTCCTTTTCGCGAGCAACAACTTGCATCCCAACGACAGAAGTCGCGGTCTCGATCCAAAAAACATTAGCAGACGAACGCGACAATTAACACAGCCAACACCACCACACTAACCAGCACCACGAATACATACAGAGTAGCAAAGTTGACGTGGCGTCATGTTATCTCGGCGAAGTTATGGGTAATTTACATGCATCAGCTGCATATGCTTCTTTCTTTCTACTACTGATCAACGAGGAAAACGAAACGTACTCAGAGGGGAGCTGAAAGCTACCACCACTAAAAACAGCCGGATCGAAGGAGGAAACTGCTGGATCGATCTTGAGGGTACGCAAAACTAGGGGTAAAAGCTCGCCGGTCGGATTGGATTTGACGACAGCCGAGGACGCTTGCTTATCGCTCGACGGTGACGGAGACGTTGCCGCCGGCGACGGTGTTGCTGGAGACGACGGTGGGCAGCTCGACGTTCTTCTCTTTCTTGGGGGTCGACTTGTAGTAGCAGGCGTACAGGATCAGCTGGATGGCGCCGAACAGCGTCCCGAGGCCATTGGGGATCTGCAATGCATGTACGAGTATGGTCAGAGATTCATCAGGTTGTATAGAATGGATGGATGGAATGGCTGTCAGACTGACCGTGACGTAGAGGTCGAAGCGGATGAGCGCGTAGGACGTCCAGCAGATGCCGTTGAGGAAGCTCACCAGCGACAGGAAGAAGGGCATGTACTCGACGCTCTTGGTCGTGATCACTTTCCCCTGCACGCATGACATCATGAGTAAATTCAAGAATCAAGAACATGATGCAACACCTGACCTCAGGGCTCAGGCATTCCAAAAACAACACGAACTGAAAATACTCCATAAGCACAGGTAACAGGGCTGTGCTCGATTATACGATCTATATAACAAGTAGAATGAATTCACCGATTAACAGAGCAGCTAATAGTGAAGTCTCTAGACCTGGGCCACATGATCCACGAGAAGGTACCAGCAACAGCGTAGTGGCCGGTACACTACCCCTTTTTCGTTTCAACGTGAACCAACAGGGGAAGGCGTTGAACCAACAAGGGAAGGTCACAAAAAGCACAGACTGGTACAGGGACACATGTACTAGCTCCACCCAAGAAACACAGGATTCGAAATCTAGCACACCTGAAACCGGCAGCACCTAGGCATCACATTCACACACCCACTGGCCTGATCAGAACATGTTTGTGATGGCAGGTTAACGAGAATGACAGATTTTGTTTAGACGGATCGATTCAGTTCGTCCCAGACCCGTCTCGCAACAGCTAGCACACGAGTTTTGTGAGAATAAAAGAAAGTTGGTTGGCTAAGCTGTATGGCAACAACAACACTGCCTACGCTACATGGAATGCAAGTACCACACCAATAAGCGGATAACACGTAAGAAGAAAGAAACAATAGCCTTTCGACCGAACATAAGACGGCATGTTCTTAAAGAACTCCACGAACACAATGGCATTTTGACCAAGAAAGTGCACGTTGATTATACTAAGTAAAAACAGATTTGACACGATGGTTAAAACATGACCATCGATGCAAATTTTTAGAGACTTCGATCCAAAACTGGCTTTCCCATCCATGCTTCCAAAACAAACAGCAGCCTGATGAGTCACCTTGCCCTGAGTAGGCTGCAAAATCCATATCAGATCCCCTTTGTGTCTAGATCTTGCAACATAATTTAAATGTGATCCATAACAGTGGGACTAGTAGGCAACGCAACAGAAACATAACCTGCATGGAGAGAGGAAGATGTACAACTAATCTTTTCTTTAGAGTTCCAGATGAACAAACTCAAATCTAATCGATCACCAAACCAGTCCAACTAGCTGCCAAGGCAGCCTTTCACTGGTAAGTAGGCCCACCAAATCCTTGTTGGGGCCAACGGTAAGTGACCCTATCAAACACGCATCCACAACAACAACATCACCGCCGCCACCAACCGAATTAACAGGGGCACGCACGCACTTCTGCCCTATATATCTCTCCCCAACAGTATTGCAAACAGAGTAACAGTATTACTAACATCAATCCATAGTAATTATTAGCATAACTACTGACAGACATGTGGGACCGGAAACAGATCCATGCAGATTAACACCCGGTGATTACCTCCTAATCAATGCACCCTGAAAGCCCACACCGGCGAGATTAGCCACATGCATTACCACGCAATTAATAGCAAATTAAGAACACGTACGTAATTAACACGAGGAGCGACGAACAGATGGAGATAAGCGTGGATCAAGAGCGCAGGATGGTTCAATGGGTATGTATGGGTACGTACCATGATGGTGAGCGGGGAGGCATACATCGCTGAGCCGAAGATGACGCAGAGGATGCCGACGATCATGGAGCGCTTCTCGTGGGTGTGGGCTCCCAAGAGCACGCCGAGCACGACGGCCACCACGAACGCCGCCTCCAAGCCCAGGAAGCCGAGCATCCTCAACTGCACAAACGCAGAGACACGGGTAAGATCACATGGATGGACCGGACAGATCAAACGAGACTAATTAAACTAGCAGCACCGAAGAGATAAGAATGGGATCGATCTGCTGGGGAGAATATATCAAGGACGGACAGACGTACGCGCTTCTTGTTTGTGGAGTAGAGGAAGAAGATGATGAGGTAGGAGGCCTCGACGACCAACCCGACGCCGTTGATGGTGACGACGAGGATGCTGTTGGGGTGGACGATGGGCAGGCCGTAGAAGACCCAGAGCATGCAGTTGAGCAGCGTCGCCAGGTACGGGTCCGCGCTGAACTCCTCCACGTCCTTGCGCTTGCAGATCCGCCAGAACGTCGGCCTGCACATCAAGCGCACGCCTCCTCGTCAGAAAACCCTAACAAACTACCTTCCAAAACCAGAGCCAGAGAGAAATGGCGGCGGCGTCGGTGGCGGCGGCTTACACAGGGGAGAGGAAGAGGCCGAAGGAGATGACATTGCCGATGATGCCGACGACGTTGCGGGCCGCGTCGGGGGAAATCATCTTTGCTCGCAGCGCCGGTGGGATGGGGGACACGACGCGGAGGAGGTGAGAGATTGGTTTGGATTCGAGGGCGAAGTGGAGAGAGACGAAAGGCGAAAGCAAATGGGGATTTCGAGTGTAGGGAGAGAGGCTTCGCTTATATAGGGTATTGGCGCCGCGGTGCGCGATCTAGGAGTCCCTCTTATCCGTTGCTAATCACGGGGGCGCTGGCCCCACGGGGCAGTGGCTCATGATGGGGATCAGGAGTCCGTTAATGCATGCATGCCTGCCCGATTGAGCTACCGTCAGGAGAGCTAGTCGCACGTTTATGCCGTTTGACTAGTTAAGCACACGTTAGTAATTACTGATTCTTTTCGAAAATATAGGGTGCATTTTTAATAATCTTTTCTATAGATATAAAATATATTTTATATTTTTATACAAAATTAGCACGATGTTCTCTCTATATCTTTAATAAATATATAGCTTTAATCTACATGCATGTATTGAGTATAGTGCTTAACGATAATAATTAGATACAATTTAGTCACATTCAATATTTTCTTAGTCTAAGTGCTAAAAGAAAATATATCTTATATATTTAGATGGAGGGAGTACTTACTATCCAAATTTTTCCCTTAGTAAGATGATCGATCATCCTCGTAATACGTAGATAGATTAGATCTTTCTTAATCTTTTTATTCAAGAAAAAAAATGTAAATCGCATCTACAATTAATGCCATGGTTTAGTTAATTTGTTAAGATGAAGTTCTATTCGAATTTGAGCCTGAATAATTTGTTAAGATGAAGTTCTATTCGAATTTGAGCCTGAATAATTTGTTAAGATGAAGTTCTATTCGAATTTGAGCCTGAATAAGTATGTACTATCTAGCTAGATCTATATCCGACTCAGGCATGATTTCAGATTTGTATTACGTAGTCTTCAAATAGAACTGTTTTCCTAATCTTGTGGCTTCCGAATAAATGAACAAATGGATGATGATTAATGACCGTTGTTGTCTTGTAATCCGGATGTGGATAAGATTTCCTTCAAATTTACTAGTACATCTTGCAAGAAGAGTTTCGATGTAATCCGCATGCATGCTACACCGATATACTACACCAAGAAGAGTTTCGATCATCATCAATTCTGATCGTCACGAATCTCACAAAGCGCGCGTGCCGTTCTAGAAAGAAGAAGAAGAGAGTAGCATCTGCATGGTCATGATTTTTGCATATATAGAATGTGGTACACATTAGTTCAATCATCCGAACAAGTGTAGTACGTAGATTGTCAACATGCAACCTGTGCAACAAATTAGTTTAACATTGCGCTGAACTATAAACGTGTAGCTAGTGGATCTGTTAATTCTAATTTTCAGCATGTTTACTCCAATGAACAATTCAGCAATGTACTACCAATAGTACGTAGTTACTCAGACCTGGTCTAGAGGTGTTTGTGCCAAAACCGGCTTAAAAATAGGCGTACTTTTGGCTTGATCAGAACCGACGGGTCATCATTGACCACAAGAAAGATGAAGAAGTTTAATGGAAGGGTCACAGTGCCATGTACACGCGCCTACCTGCAGCATTTCTCAAGGAATTGCAGCATGTGCATGTCTCAAGATGCAAATCAGATGTGTTCCGACTCGACTGCTCGAAGTTGATCAAGATGCGTACGCAGTGCACCGAAGCGAACTTGGAGGTAAGTGAAATTCTCAACAAATCAAGTCCTGTCTAAATGATCATAGTTACGGGTAAATACAAGCAAAACAACGGCATATCTGCTTCGTCCAATGCGAATGGCATTGTGGTGTATGTCGTTACGTAAGCCGATGCAACTCGCGTGACGAGTCCATGTATGCAGCACGGCACAAACCTCTTGTCCTCTTCTGGTTTGCTTGAACAGCAAGATACAACGGCAATTCTGTTGCCGAGTCCTGAGAATTGCATGTTTGGGCTTTAAGCTGACCACAAGCTACCATCAGATATTTCAATTTCGTTTCACAGCTAAAAATTCTTTTTTTTTCAGAGTTTAACAGCTTACATGCGCTGAAAAAACAAAATAACAGCCTTACTATGCTACAAAATCCTGGAGGACAACAAACGGGAGGGGAGGAAGTCTCAAAAACAAAAAAGAACAGGGGAGAGGAGATGAATGCCCTCCAAATTTCTTTAACCACCATGAGAGGAGCGGATAACCAATGATCTTTACAGCAACATTCCGATGCGGTATCATTCTAAGCAGTCGACCAAATCACAAATCCTTCTGTTTTTCCTTGTTCCCATCCCAAACATTTGTACATTGCTTACAGATCTCATCATAAATATTTTTATCGATCTGGTATTCTGGTTGTCTCTTGATATAGTTAGACTGGCTCAGCCTGAATTTTCAAGCAAGCCAATACAGCTCTCAGCTCTTCTCTGCTTGGTGTATCCTCAGCTTCTTGGAAGGTGGTGTCATGAAAAGCTTTCTAACAGATGTAACAGGATCATCCTTCTGAAATTACAGAAACCAACTGTGAGGTCGTGATTAGAAAGAAACAAGACATAATTCAATTAAAGAACACCACCTCATTGAGAAGGCAGATCCGAGCCTCCACTTGTGAATCCACATCAGTTTTTTTATCCTGAGCAAGTAATGCCGAAAGAGTCAGCCTCCATCCAGGCAAGGCTTCACCGTCATCAGGGGATATCCAAGGGCAGAATGTCCTGTGCTGCTTGATAGGATCAAACTCATTCATTTTGTCATACAGGCCTTGTTTTCCTGCTATGGAAAAGATGTCTGCATAGTATTCAGATTCTAAAACATAGTAGCAATAAATAACTAAATTTCCATAGCCACAAGAGAGGCCAAAAACTCAGCACTGCTGTCCTAGATCAGTATGTGTTAAAGCTTCTATTCCTGCGGATATGCTAATTGTAGCTAGATCATCTCAAACTCTTACTACAATGTCAAAGGTGGGTTAACACCTAACGAAGTACCAAGGTACTCCTATTTCCCCTATTTTTTTTCATTCACTTCAATTTTCTGTTTAGTGTTTTTTTATTCCCTCAAATTCCATTCAATTGAACAGTTTCACAGAATATATAACGATCAATATTATTACCTAACGTTACAGTTAACAAAAAGTAACAAAAATGCATTCCTCACCTGATGATTGGTATGCTCCTTTCTCCTGGTTGACAGATGAATTTGTGATTGTGCCAACCTCAACTGGCCTGGAATTTTTTGTGTATTTCTCTGCCAAGTTCTGATCATTAGAAGGTTCTTTGTTTGTATCCTGAATGGCTGGAAATTTAGGTTCTGATCCATGTTGATCAAGTTTTGCATTCGTGATTGTTATACTTTTGCTTGTAGCACCACCTGTTTCTGGTTCTTTGTTGGAAGCTTCTTCCATATTGGTATCCTTACTTGTATCTGCCTGTGAACCGCCTTGTTTGTGTTCAGTGCTTACTTGCAAGTTTGCTATGTCCTTTTCAGAATTATCACCTTTCTGGTCGTGCTGTGACCCTTTGGTGGATGTATTAACATTACTGGATGCTGTATTATTGCCTTCCAACATGTGAGGCTCATCCATGCTTCTTTTGCGTTTCAAGGGTCCTGAAACATGCAAAGCAACAGGAACCATGTGGCTATCACTTCCAGATGAAAACAATTTTCCGCAGGAGTTCAAGTCAGGTTTCAAGTGTCGACTGACAACAGGAAATGAAACTCTTGGCCGAAAACTCTGTCTAGTCGGTGGAGGGCCACCAGCAATGGTGAAATTAAAACCAACGTTTGCAGCCTTTGAAGGTCCTACTCCACTGACTAGGTTGGCATGCCCATTATTTTGCTCATCTTGTCTAGTAGAATCCAATACAAGCTTAAAGAGTTGAAGAGGTCGTTCCACAAGCAAAAAAGGCCACAAGGCAACACATGCTCCACAAAATTGACAATCTAAAACAACTGATAATGGATCATAATGCTGATCTCCTTGATTAGCATCTGCAGTTGCTGCAGAACCATCAACTTCATTAGGTGAGTAAATTATAACATGATCTTCCATTTTGTTATTTATTTGCTCTGGTTGTGCCAATGTAGAGGTAGAGTTTGCATCTGAATGAGATTTGGTTCCACAGTCAACAGCATAGGGAAGTAGACGGGGTTCCCATCCACACAAACTTATTATCTTCAGCACCTGCAATGCAGTTAAGCATTAAGTTGGGACACAAAGAGTCCATGATTTGGTGCAAAATAATGTGCACAATGAAATTGCAGAATGAAAAGACACAAGATTCAACAGTAATCGAACTGTCCAAGATATCTAAGCATAGTAATATGGAATGGCTAGCTAAGTAGGAGGGTCTGCCTATAATTAATGCAAATCAGCTTGTAGCAAACAGAAAGTAAGTTATGTAAACGTGTATGCAGTTGGAACATAAATATTTGTTGCAACTGAATTAATCAAGCGCTACAGTACTACACAAAGGGTTGTATATGTTTTAAGTGACATAAAATATTTCTAGGTCTACATTTGCTTCATCAAAGTATATCTAAATTTTCCTAATAGCCTGGGCATTACTTCAGATCAGACTTATGATAGGATCAACAAAAAAAAGGGACACAAATAATTTTCAATGCAGTGTGCAACGGGAGGTTAGGTATGAACAGTATAACAAGATATCCATAACGGTGTAAACTAAGCAGAATTTATTCAGTTACGTAGATGCCACAACTAGCAAGTTGCATATGTGCCTTGTGCATAGTTTGTATAAGATATCAATCAATGAAAAAAATAATCCTTAGTGTAGCAAGTGAGCATTCATGATATGGCTCATGCAAAACTGAAGAAATTTACAAACTGATATCATTGAGAAATACCGAATAGTAATCAATAGAAATACAATGGATGTAGCACATTTCAAATATGAACACATATAGATGAGGAGTAATTATGCATAAACCAAAAGCCTGACCTGACAATATGTGTCAGCATCTTCAAAACTGCCAGCTAAATCCTTACTTGTTGAGTCTTCGGAAAGCATAAATCCCCCTTTAAGGATGACTGATGAAGAGAATGGTTCCAACAGGAACTGCTCTAGCTGTGGACTCCACTTCTTCATGCTGTCCAGAGAAGAGCAGGAAATTCTTGGAAGTGCTGAGAGCCGTACCAGATGGGAGAAACACTCGTAGTAATTCTCAACTAAAACAGGAGGAGGTGTCGGTGGAAATAAGGCAAGTGATTCATCACATATGTTGTCAATCCATGGACACAGTAGTTTATGTCCAGTGTCCAGCTTCAAGCTGAAAACAGCAGCAGCCTTTTCAACTACAGGAAAGATAGCATTCGATGTAAGAAAATGAATATAAACGGGGTGTTCAAATTAAGGAAGTTATTGATACCCGTAGGGGAGTCTCACACAGACAGAAATAGAATATGAGCTATGCTCATTCAAGAAATCATCATTACTTAGAGTGTTGAAATTTCTTAACATAAAGACCACAAATGAGTGTGCATTTTATTTCTAATGAGAGAAGCACAAGAGAATTGCCTCTTTAGTCATAGTCTGAGATGAAGCAGACAAGTAAAACGGCATAACGCATGCACCTTGTTGTGGTGTCCATGAAAAAGGAGTGGAGAACAGAAGCCGTGCCCCACATGCTTCACACGTTATAATGTCCGGTTCAACGTTAGTCCATCCTCTCCTTGCACAGTTAACAGGATTGATAACCTGGAAAAAGACAACTCACTATGAGCTTCAAACAAAAAAGATGCTTCAGCTGAATTGCCCAGCCGTCAACTACAGTGCTATGACCCTTTCCAACTCCGAAACTAAATGAAGAAAAAACATTAATAACCAAGTGCTTCCATAATTGCCCAACGATAAAACTCAGAACATCATCCCGCGCTCAACCGATTCATGCAATTCCAGAACATAGCCAACCTTCATTTGCAATTGTAACAGGTTTACTAACAGGGACTGCGGTAAACAGCCCTTTTGGCCTAAAACTTTCCATTCATTAACAATCATTCCGTAACTCCGTTACATTGCGCGCCGAATTATCTTAATTAGGAGTAACAAATTTCCCAAGAGCAGTAGCTCCATCGTCTCCTAACAAATTTCCCAAGAGCAGTAGCCCCATCGTCTCCTAACAAATTTCCCAAGAGCAGTAGCCCCATCGACCAACTGAATGTCACCAATCCACCGACCAACGCAGAGACTGTACGTATTACAAGTAACATGAAGGGAGGAACCGGGTAACTGGGTACCTTGGGCTTGGCGAACCAGGTCATGGCCTTGAAAGATGCGAGGCGCCGCATGAGGTCGGCGCGGTCCCACGGGCGGCACGGCGGCGGCGGCGAGATCGCCGCCATGGCCGCCACCTGCGGCGGGAGACGCGATCCCCGCACCACCCCGAACCTCCTCCCGGCCCGCGCCGACTTCCCCGGCCTCCCGGAGCTACCACACCAGGTCAGATCAAACCCACGTCAAAAACCATATCAAAGGGCATATGCGAGAGACAAGGTACGAACTAGCCTAGGGCTAACCTGGGAGCGGAGGTGGCAAATGAGGAGGAGGGTTTGGAGCCGGAGCTGGGGTTAGGCTTGGGCTTGGGGAAGTGGTAGAGCTTGTCCATGGCCTTCTTGAGGCGCCGCTCGGAGTCGGAGCCGATGTTCCCGCCGCCGCTTCCGCCGGCAGCCATCGGGGCGGCGCGAGGCGAGGGGGATCGATCGGCGGAGATGGCGACGGCGATGCGTGCGTGGCTGGGGCTGCCAGCCTGCCGCTACTGCGGGGCGTCGAGACTTATTTCTGCCATTAGACGGAAGCGAGCTTGGCCTACCACTTGGGCTTGGGCTTTGAAATCGTTGAGTTGTGCCTAGCGCTTGGGGGAAAAAACACTCGTAATGGCTCGAAATAAGATTTCTATGCCCTTGATTAGGTAGATTCTACATTGTAGTTAATTATTTGGACAAGCGTCTGTCTAAAAAAATCTGTTGACTAAAAAATCTGGTCGTTCGACAATTCTGATTGTTTGTGTTGATTGTTGATCGGTGTCGGTGACGGATGAACGGATAAGGGTGGTGGAGGGACATAGGGATGACCGCGGAAGCCCTTGTGCATGCGATGACTCGTGGGAGATGGAACTCGCAGAATCTGAGTCAGAATCCACAGAATCAGGTAGGTGATAGTTTCTGATTATGTGTACAAATCAGCTTCTGATTGTGGAAGAAGCTGTCTAGAATTCTCCTGTTCGACAGACAATCTCATTTTCTTTTAAACAGAAGCTATGCATAAACCGTCAAAGCAGGGGCCTATAATTACAACAGGTAATATGTTCAAAATTGAAATAGGTCCATTTCAAGAAAAAAAAAGGTTAACGAGACTCGGCTCGACAGTGACTCGTTAGCTTGAATTTGAAATAACCACTTAAATGATAAATAAAATCATTTTATGTTCAACTGTGTTAATTTCGGAAGAAGCTCGATAGCCAGCCCTAGTTGAGCCACTCTCGTGGTTTTAGGCGGACAACTTCTGATCCTAGGTTCTTTAAAAATTGGATAAATGATGGTTTTTAATTTTATATACAAATCTAATATTGATTATAGAAGAATCTTTTTAGAAAATTCATATTCTGAATTTTTGGAGAATCACGAGTTGTCATTCACCTAATTCTTGAAGAATCGAGAATCAGCTCAATCAAAATCTGTCCTAAACTGGACTTTAACTTGAAATATTCAGTGCATGCTGCATTTACGGGGCTGTTGGGCCCAGGATTCAAAATTTGGCGTAATCCGGTGAAATTTCATTGAAATATCATATTTTGGGCCCCACGAGATCCAAGTTACTGGCCGAATAAAAAAAAATTGAAATTCCTACAGTAATTTCGTTTTTGGCGAAATTGCGCCCAAACCGACAGAAATTTGGTGCATTCAATCGTATTTTTCTATTTTATTTCAAAATTTGACCAGAATAACATCAATCACCCATAAGAAAGTGATCTTCGATGATAATTTGTCAAAAAGATTATTTTTTGACATATTTTAAAATTTTAGTAGAAACACTATTAGAATTTTATAAAATTGAAGAAGCTTTTTCATGATATGAAAAATTTATGATATTATCTTGAGAAGTCTAGGATCAAACAAAAAAATTCTAAAATATTTCAACTTCATTTGTTATATTTTAAAAATAAAAAATAGAATTAGCATAAACTATGAGGCATGGGGTATAGATCACCCGTAGAATCAGTACTTCTATACTTACTCTTGCTAAATCTCTCTCAGCTTAGAGATTAGCGCTAGTGGTCAAGTGCCTAGTTAGGACATGGATCTCAATGAATTAATCTATGAGGCATGGGGTATAGATCACCCGTAGAACCAGAACTACGAGGAGGAGGATTATCAGAGGGTTAGGATGTTTGGTAGATAGTGCTTCAACTTAGTATTAGTACTTTTATATTATATTTTTGTTGTACTTGGATCTTATGTATAATTAATGTACTGGACCTTTAGCTTATGTGGCAATAGAATATAATAAGTTTCCATTTCAATATCTAATTATTGTTTCTGCTTCAACACTCTAAACATGGTGTATTAACTGATAAAACATCAGGTGCGTTTGATGTTTTGATTAGTTAGTATGCCGAGATCAGTATAATTATCTCAGAATAATGACGGTACTACTATCGTTACCCTGAGGTAATTATGCTGGTCGCTACAAATATCTTGTAGAAAGTGAAGGCAAATAAATCATATATCAGTTCTGAACTACTGG
>JAYEVE010001613.1:0-18443 GCA_036346375.1 Guadua angustifolia
TAAACCTTGACGAATCCGCGTTTTTTTAGAAAACCACGGTTAGAACCGTCGACCGTCGATAAGTTGCTATAAACCTTCGATGAATCTGTTTTTTGTGTGAAAACATTTTTTAGGGTTTTTTACGAAAACATTTTTTGACGAATCTGTGTTTTTGTGGCGAAAACATTTTTTCGGGAAAAGCGGAGAAAGGACATAGGCGTAAGCGAGGATCTGTTTGTTATTTTTGGACTGTTAGCTATCTGAAAAATTAGAAAAAGGCATGTTTGCGATTTGAACTTAACGGAGGTTTTTGAAAAATACCACGTCGAGGATCAAGCGATGAAAAAAATTATCTTCCCCTCACAAAAAATCGCGAGGAGGGGGTAATGTCAGGGAGTCGGTGCGTGTAGGGAGTAGGAGGCGGGATAGCACTACTTTGGCGGGAGGTCTTCTGGTGAGTAATGCAAATGAAAAGCGAGATGGCGTTTAGAGCAATCGGACGGTCTTTGAAGGAATGGGATGATGATGAATAGTGTTTTTGGTAAATAGGTGAAAGTGTCGGTGAATCTAAATGTAATAAGCGGAGATAAATCGAGAGTGAAAGTAAAACTTATATAAAGGTTGTAATCTCTGAAGAGACAAGAAAAGAAATGAAACGACCTCATCTCTCGTGTTCTTTCTTTATCCCCAAGGTTTACAAAACCGATTTGAATCGCAATTCGCCCCAGCGGTACGGTTTCGCGAAAACCTTGCAAACCGTGAAAAACCGAGCGGTTTGAATTTTCAAACAAATTTGAATTTAGGTCAAACTCACGCGAAAACCGCGGTTTTTGCGAAAAACGCTTCGGTTTTTGCGATAAACCCTTCGGTTTTTAGATAAACAACATAAGCCAAAACCGCGGTTTTAGCGGCAAAGCGGTTCGTGAAAAACCAAAAATGAGAGGAAAAACCGAGAAAATAGGGAAAAATCACCAAAAATAGGAAAAATTCAAAAAATGTGGTAAAATTTAAAAAAAATACTGGGAAGGCTATATTTTAGTAAAAATATAATAAATATATAAATAAGGTATGTGAAGACATGAAAAAATTCTAGAATGATCTCTCCTAAATTTGAAAAAAATTCGACATGATCTTTGCTATATTTTAGACATTTGGAAGTTGCAAATTAGACATTTCACAATAATATGTCAATAAATAATCTTCCATTGCAATCATTTTTTACTTTTATACCTAGCTTCAATTACATGAACTACTCATTCAACATAAACACAAAACTCACAAGTTACAACCCTAAACTACTCAAAGTCTCATACAACTAAATCAAAGAATACTCGTACATGAACTACTCATACAATTAGCGGTTATGCTCTCATACAAGTACAAGTGTACAACTACTCATACAATTAACGGAACTACTCATACAACTAAATCAATGGATACTCATACAACTACTCATACATATGCTCTTCTGTATTTTATACCTAGCTTCAATGTAACACAAAACTCTGGCAGTAAACACAAGAACATACCAATGCCTAGTGATTTTCACAACCCTAAACTAGTGATTTTCACAAGAACTCACAACCCTAAACACAAGAACATACAAAAGCCTCTTCTTGACTTACTTTCATTCAAATGCCTAGCCTAGTGATTTTCACAAAAAGCTGAGCAAGCAAATGCGAAAGCGAGGCGAAATTGAATCATACCGTGAGTTTTCGTTCGAGATTATCGAAAAGCCGATCTTCTCGCGATAAACCGCAAAAGCTGCATTGAGCGGAGCTCGGTCAAGTCTTTGCCTTGGTCGGGAAAGTTTAAGCTCGATTCATAGAAACGGGAGGAAGAAGAAGGTGACAGTGGGCACAGGGACCATGGCGATGACGAAAAGAGATAGATGCTTGCCGACTCGATGGCGACTAGATAATGGTTGACACTCTTTGTACATGCATCATTGTTTTGATCATGAGTTAAATTAATTCAAAAGTAGTTTTATCACTTTCGAATTTTCTAGAAATTTTTATGTTGAGAGATTAAAGTATGTAGTTTCCATTTTATTTGGTTTAAGCAATTCTCTACTTTGGTTTTCATACAATAATTCCTTAAAGTTAACTAGTTTCCAAAATGATTTTGAATTTTTCCTTGAGAGCAATTGAAGTCTATTATTTTTTGAAATTTTGTTTTTCAAATGGATTTGATCTAAGAATGCTTCTGTAAAATTTTCAAGTGAAAATATGGTTCCATTATTTTATAAAAATTCTGACATTGCTTTTCTATATTGAAGACTTTGAATGTATTAAAAAGTTGTATACATTCGTTTTTCAAAAAATTTACACGAGCTCATCAAACAATTAATACTAATTTTAGGAATTTTTTGGATAAATTTTCTAAATTTTTGAATTTTTGAATTTGGATTTGAATTCAGTGACAGATTCGGTTTTGAAGCTAAGCTGCACGCCTTGATTTTATGATTTTATTGAAAAAACCCTGAAAGCTGAACCTGTCCCCAAGTCTCCTATTCTTCTGTTCTTCTCCCTTTCTCATTAGATTACCTTTTGAAGGATTGGTACCCATCTGATCATCACCTTTGGGCGATGGAAGCACCACCGCCACCGATAAGTTTGACTTCAGAGTTCTTGTCCTTAATGCTCTTAACATTGTATTGACCGTTGTCTTCACCACAGTTTATTGGTCACCTTCTTCACGGATACCAAAACATGGAGGCGAGGCGTCTCGGCGTTAGCTTTGAGGAGAGGAGGTTCTTTGTTGAGCGAAGCTCTTGCCATGTTCTTGAATCCGGTTCCTTTTCTCTGGTAAGAGCATTACGACCATTTGATGACCGAGATCGTATTTTTTCGTTGGGTCCATGCAGCGGTGGCGGAATCACGAGAGTTGAGCGGTAGCGAGAACACAACAAGTGGCGGAATATCTGAACATGCAAACAAGCGTGGAGGCGATGCGTAGGGATAAAAAGAATGACCCTAAATACGCCCGGCGTGATGAGGAGGAGTTAGCACTTCCACGATCTGAAACTAAAGGTAAAATTCGTCTCGCCGTCGCACTTTGCTCCCCAAATTTTGAGCGAGTTCTTTGGTTTCTTTGTCCCATTTCCGGACCTTATGGTATTCAATACGAGGTGTCAGGACCACGAAAAGCATCGGGTAGCCCTTCGGAATCTAGAGGAGATTGACGAGATGCTCGAGTTGGTTTTGGGGATGACACCGGTGGGATCTTCATAAACCCGCCACCGAAGCGAAGCGGCCGGTCTGGTGGGCAGCGTATGAGCGTGGGCGTGGTGGGCGGGCGCGGGCCGTGGGCGTGTTAAGCGGGCCTTGAGCCGTGGTGAGAAGCCGGCCGGACCTTGTGGCTGGCGCCCGACATGAGCGTGGTGGTCGCGCCGCCGTCCGGGCGTGGTGGGTATGGCGCGAGCCGTGGGCTGAGAAGCACCGGCGGCCACGGTGGGCGTGGCGCCCGACGCGGAAGCGTGGTGGTCGCGCCGCGGCGCGGGCGTGGTGGTCGCGCGCCCGATGCGTGCTGAAGTCTTCTGCGAGATCGCGTCGGCAGAGACTCGGCAGCGGCAAGATCGTCGGCCGCTGCTTCAAGACAACCGAGTGCGGCTCCATAAGCATGACTTCTACGGTTCCTCTCACTTTTCCTCTCTGATTTGGCTTTAGACTTAGCTCTCTATCCGTGCTATCTTAGAGGTGTTTTTGATCTTTGAGCTTACGAGAATTGATTTGCGGCAACAATTGGTTGGTTGATTATTATAGTGATACTTTCGTTTTTAATAGGGAGGAAGTCACGAAGGATGAGAGATTTTAGCTAGTTGCTAATTATCGGGTTGAATACTTGCAAATGGATTGGGTGCGGTGATGATCTATTCGATTCTGACTCTGTAGGCGATAGGGCATTTCTGAGTGTGAAATATGACTATCTGAGATGGTTGATTAGATTGGTAGAGATGCAGTGCTAATGTTAAATCTCTAGTGATGCTATATAGTAGCTTATAAATTGCCCTTTGTTTGGGTTTATTTTTTCTTCTGGGTTACCAAATTGGTGTATTGCGTTTAGTTTTGTTTGATTTCAATGTAAGCATGTCTTTAATTTTGTGGGCAGATGTTTTCATACAAGCTTTATAAGGGGAAGTTTGTGTAGGGAGTTGTGGTTCATCTTTAGTCTTTGCTTAGCCCAGGGTTGAATTTCTTATGTCGTTTTGCTGGCTTAGGTATACTATGCTAATACTGAGATGTTCTTATGAGCGACTATTTTTTATTATGCACCTTTTCCCTGATGATTTTGGATTTCTCTTAAACAGTACAGGTTTCATCTTGAACAAACATGATGAACTCATGGGAGATTTGATGATCACGGATAATTGTTAGCCTGACAAATTGGGGCAGTTGTTGTTCATTGTACTGTTGTAAGATCTGTTGACTGCAAGAGTAATGCAGATATATGTCATATTCACTGTGTCTAACCTTAATTCCTGTTATGCATTAGAAAGCAACAAATTGTGAGGGCTAATAATATATTCCATCATCTTGTGCAATTGATGAGCCAAAAAACTATAGGACCCAAAGGAAACTTGGAAGTTAATCTTAACTGCTTTTCATGCTTGTGCAGAGTTTTCCATTTGAAAATTTCTGGAATATCTGTTCTACTTGTTAAGAAAAGGGATGATCTCCCATTTGATGCTGTATAGTGTTTCTATTTCCTTACAAGATGTGGTGCCTGGCGTTTCTTGATCCTACCCTTGTCCTTGCAGCTACTGAATGGGTGAAGGGAAAACAAATGGAGGAAGTAGTGACTATCAAAAACACGTAAGCTATCCCTCTTTTTCTTGATCTTTGTCTCCATTACAGTATTCAAGTGGTTACATTAACATGTTTATAATGGCCTTTTTTTTATCATCCTAACATTCTTATATTGGCCTTTTTTACCATCATCCTATTGTTGTTTATTTTGTATCCATAGCAAACATATGTGCTAGTCGCCTTGTGGTAATTACGTTCCTAGGTACCTAGTTTCCTTTGCAAACAGTACTTTATCATCACAATGTGAATACCAGTGTGACAACAGTGGGGTATGCACTTGCCAAGACCTCATTCACTATTGATTGTCTTGAGGATTAACATTTAGTATTTAAGTCGATATTGCAGCATATGATTGTGTCAGAAGAATTTTGAAAAAAAAAATCAACAATGCACTGAACTTTCAAGATAATACATCTGTAATGATGGTTCATTCCAGTGTGCATGGTCTTTGCAAGTTGCTATGAACACGATCTTTCTGTAGTTGCTAGAAATAATTAGCTTAGTTTTCATAGTTCCTTGGCATGGTGGAGTGTCTGATGTGTTACCTTCTATTCTCTCATGAGCTTGTTCGAGCCAATGGTAGCAGCCTGCCTATTTATTCAGAGACTTGATTTGGTTGTTTCCTCTGGAGTTGTTCAGCTGTTTATATTTGCAAATGAATATGGATGCTAATTACATCAGAGGAAAGATGTAGCTTATGGTTAGTTTCTGCGCTTTTGTTTGGCATAAGATGAACCTACTTTTCTTTTTCTTTTGCTATTATTCCAATGCGGTTGTCATTGACTCGAATGTCCTCAATGACTCGAATGTCTCTAGGACACTGTTTCTGTAAAACTGTGACAAACTTTTATGCTCTGTTTTCAGGGAGATCGCAAAGCACTTGTCACTTCCACCAGTAAAGCTCCATTGTAGCATGCTTGCTGAGGATGCAATTAAAGCTGCTGTGAAAGATTACGAAGCAAAGAAGACTAAGCTGGGACAAAAGGGTGAAGACGGTCCTGCAGAGGAGGCTGCTGAAGCATGAGTATGATGTTTCCGCACGAAGAGTACTGCCACCCACCCGTCTGCTCGTACTGGAGACAGATGCTTCCGTCCTAGAGGATGGATGAAGACGGAGCGTTTTTAAATAAATGTGCTGCCATCCTAGGAAAGGTTTGTGCGTGCATAAGATCTGTCTGGAAATGTTATGATACTTGCGGAATCACGGTCGCCCGCTGCATAATGGCATTTGGTTCTTTTGGTTACGTACCTTAAATATAATTACTGTTCAGAGTCGTTTTTGTGCGGCTCTGTTTTGCTTCTGCTTGGCGTTGCTCCTGCATGGCAAAATGCGCATTCGTAGTTCTGAACAGCCGTGGGCGGATAACACGAGTGCTGATTCTACTCCACCTTTGCACAAGGTGAACCATACAAATTGATAGAATAGATGAGTTGGGTGGCGATAGAGCTCTGTACTAACTAAGCCATTCGTGACAAACCTGCTCGAAGCAAGTTCCTTGGGATAGTCGATGGCGAGGCGGAGCTGGGCCTCGGGCCTTGGGGCCCGGGCGATTGGGGCCAGCTGAAATAAGCGTGGCACCGAGTACTAACCTAGCCGCCGTCAATCCCCAATCTCCTCGCCTCGCGTCTCGCGACCTCGCCCAGACACCAGACGCCCAATCCCGAGTTCCCAGCTCCGCCTTCGCCCGACCTGACGCTCTCGGCGCTCCAGCTCCGGCCACCCGCGTCCCGGCCCGACGACCTGGTTCTTGGCCTCCCGCGTCGCCGCTCCCGGCTATCCGGCTCGAGCCAAAGCGTCGGCGCCGACCGCCGTCCCGACCTCCGCCACGTGCACGGGCCAGAGAGCGCCGCCGCCCCTCCGCCGTGTGTGCTGGGCGTTGGACCTACTCGGCTGTTGCAGCTACGCTGGGCTGGCCGAGCACGACCTGCCCCAGCCTGTCTCGGCCTTGCCCCCGCCCTTCGCCCGCCACCACCAGCAGCCTCCCAACTCCGGCCACGCCGCCGAGCCACCGCGTCGCCGCCCTGCCCGACCCTCTGGCTCACTTTGTATTCTGCGACTCTGAGTCTGTTGGTAATTGATTAGTATTTAGTAGTCAGTAGTTGATTAGTAACATTAGTTGATCAAATGATCTTGATGCCATGATGTGTATTGCTTGATGCCCTGATCAGTATTCAGTTGATCAGTATTCACTAGTTGATTATATTGCTTGATCTAATGATTTTGACTCTTGAGGGGATTGCTTGATCTAATGATCTTGATGTGTAGCTGCCTCTGTATTGCTTGATCAGTATTCAGTAGTTGATTAGTTGATCTAATGATCTTGATGCCTTGATTGAATCATAGAAATAGAATGATGGTTGATAATTCAGTTGAATGATTATTAATTGTATTGCTCCGTTATTACGTGCTATTTGTTAGTTATTGCTGTATGAAAAAACTGAAAAGGGTTGCTATTTGTTAGTTGTTACTTGCTATTTGTTAGTTGTTATTGTATGAAAAACTGAAAAGGATAGTGGTTACTTGCTATTTGTCGTGATTAATTGATTGAACTCAATTTGATGTAATAGAAATGGATGATGAAGAGGTTGAATTTACATGTGCAGTTTCCTTTTTTGCAGGTTCAGTTTTTTATTCTATTGTTGATGAAAATATGATAGTCTCGGATGCACCAAACATTCCTTAAATATGATAGTCTCAATGTTCAGTTTTCTGTGATCAGAATTTGCTTGTGATGTACTAAGTAGAGCTCTGTTCAATGTTCATGGAGCATAAGCAAGACCTCTGAGGCGAAGCAAGAACCGAGAAATCACCATCCGAACTCATTCATTTTCTCCATTATTCCAATCATTCCAATTTCAATTATTTCGACCGAATACTGTACACCATGCGCGGATGCGCCTACTCCAGCTACACTTTACTAAACCAGTTGTAAGTGAAGACAGAAGCCAATTGCGTTTAGGCCTCTCTCAAACCAAACACAAGCAACATCTTTTTGAACTACTTAAGCATTTTTTCCATTTGGATTTGTACTGAACCAAACGGCAGAAAATCAGAGGTCTTGCTTCTGCTCCATGAACATTGAACAGAGCTCTACTTAGTACATCACAAGCAAATTCTGATCACAGAAAACTGAACATTGAGATTTAAGACTGCAAATTTCCCCTTTTTTCAAGAAAATTCTAACATAACATGTATACACTTGCAAAACGACCTTAATACAGTTATACTAAAGTGCTGTGAGAATGTTGGCGGGTAAGTGGTCTTTGCTGGTAAAGTCTATTTCACTTCAATCATCTTATTTTCCCTTAGTTTGGTGAACCAGATCTGCTATTTGGTAAGCGGCATGTCATCGTCGAGTTATCGAAGCGCGCCGGCCATGATTGCGTCTGGCAGCAACCGCCGACGGCGACGGTCCTGATTGTGCGCCGTCACCTCGGATTCATCCTCGTGGGCTTCTTTGCACGAGGATTTGGTTCGCTGATCGGGTGGCGGTCTTTGGTGGCGACTTTCTGGACTATGTCGCTTCGTGCCGTTGTCCCCGCTGGCGGTCTAACACCGTCGCCCTGTGACAGCGATGTGTCGTCGACCAGCGCTTCCACCAGCGCGGTGGATGATGCTGCCCGAGGCCCGGCCTCCACCCGGCCACGCAAGCTGCAGCGGTACGTCCGCTTCCTCAACCTCTGCACGGCATCTTCGTCGCGTTCGGCTCCCTTTGTTTAGGGACCACTGCGTCCTCGACTCTGTCGGCGGCCTCCTCTGCTGCGGCGGGACCGAGATCTGCCATCCGCCTCCTCCACCCCTTAGCTGGTGACATTGCGGAGCTCCGCCCATGGCGACCCTCGATCTTTGGTGGACGGAGGCTGCTTGGAGCCCATCATGAGGCAGGGAAGTGGCGTTATCTCAGAGAAGTCGTTGCTACCTCCATCAATGTGGCCGATGGAGTCATCACGATCATGATTGTGCAAAATTCTATGCAGCGTGTAGCCTTTGCTACCTCCAGAGATCAGCGATGGACCTTTGTCAAGATGGTGGATCTTATTCAGTTCTAAGCCAATGTCATTCCAAGGCAAGATATACATGTTGCATAGACCGGCGTTTTCGGTGAAACACAGGTTTTCGGATCGACCCACCCGGCTTGAAGGATGGGTTCAGATCCATCTTCATTGCCACCGCCAAAGTTGATTGCCACATGTCCGGCAGGCAAACTCCACTTCCCTTATTATCTGGCGAATGCAACTCAGAGATCTGTTGATCGGCTTTAGCGATAGTCTTTTTTCGCGCATTTTAGTTTACAGACTATCTGACCTTATCCTAGAAAGGACTGTCCCGGTAACATGCATCGGAGGCAATGCCCTCTTCATTGGTCCTAGGACTCTAAATGTCAACTCTAAGGCTCTTCCTACCATTGTGGGTGACACTATTGTCTATGTGCATCCAAAGGAATTGTATCTGGCGGAATACCACCTCAGTAGTGGCATATGGTCGCCAGCAGCAGATGGATGTATCAGAGATGGTGTTGTACCGAGTCCTTGTAGCATCATCTACCATATCTGCACGTGTTGCTTTCGTAAACGATGGTCGGTGCCTTTATTTTTTTTTTCCAACATTATTCTCCCTATAATAATCGTTCCTTAATCAAAGCTTGTTGTGCTACTAGGCGAGCTAATTGTTCCCCCCTGTGCCTGTAGGAACAAAGGACTAATACGTTACCAGGGGAAGACAGAGACTAATTGGCGGGTGAAGGGAAAGTGGCGAAATGGGGTAAGTCTTACCTTCAGTACTTGATTCTCTTCTAATTTAGGCATTTCGTTTGGTCCTGCTTCGATGATTCATCACTCAAGGCTTAATACAGACTAATTAATTAATTAATTTCTTGGGTGTTTTCTTTGGTAATAAAGTGACACTGGTCATAGTCCTAAATCAGTAGGGCAGCTGTAGATTTGCCCTTTGATTAAATTTGAAATCCGCAACGTATTGCCATTCGAGATGCACAAATTTCTGGATTGGGATGTGCAGATCTTTATAAGTTGCTACAAGTCTTGTTTGTACAACTGGTTGTAATTGCCTATTTTCTCGAGAAGTTGAAAAAAAAACTTTGCGGATATTAGTTCAACTATTGTTATTATGCAGAAGATGAACGATTAGGCTACGGTATTTAGTGTTTACAATCCTTAGTGTGTTTTGGGCTAGAAAAAAAACTTTTCATTGAGGAAAATGAGATTTTCCGGTAAAGTTTTGCATTTACGCTTAACCCCACATATGGATTGTTAACCACATCCATCTGCCCTTGCAGGGGTAACAACGATCTCATAGCTGCTCATACAGAGCTACAAAAGGAGTTAGCATAACTAGAACTAAAACTTTGTCAGAAACAGTAGCAACCCAGGAAACAGGAAAGTAATAACAACCTGGATTACAAACTACAACACAATTTGATCAGCCATCCTTCCAGCCGAGCAGGAGAGCATCTATGTTCAGAGCACTCACCATCTTCTTAGCTGCCTCCCCAAGCATCAAAGCCGCATGTAGAAGTTGTTTCTTGCTCTATTTATAGTTAGCAGGGGCTGAAAGTTTGTTAAGATTTTCATTTATACGAGCAACATTGTCTTGATTACAATCACAATATGACTTGTTACCATGTGAGATTTTCGGTGCATTAGTGTTGAACTTTGTTAGCGAAGAGGAAGTGAAGTTAAGTTTGCGAAGGTGTAAGTTGTTCTTGTATTGTTGGGGAGTCAAACACACATATTGCTTGCATGGTGCTTTTCCAGAAGTTGTACAAAGGATAATTTTAGTATGTTTGTTGGAGGTATTATGATCTGTTAGTGCCTCCACCAAAGCAAACCAAATGATTCTGCTAATTTCACATCTAGATTTTTTTTTCAGACTTAGGATCTAGCCGACTCTCTATCTAGATACTTCATTGTGCGTGTGTTTTTCTACTATTATGTTTGACCAGATTGGTTTGGTTGGTATAGTTACCGATCTGACACCTGCTTTTCTACTTTTGTCCTTTTGCTAGGCGTAAACGACTCTTGTACCATGGTGGTGGTGCCTGTATTTCCTCTGCATCTTTACCACTACAAAAGGGAGCAGAGAGTCTTACCTATTGACACATTTTGTCATTCTTTCCTTGTGGTTGTGACAGATTTGCTGTAATATCTATTGTTATGTTATTGTTGCTGTGTAGCTGTGACAGAGATGCTTTCCTATACTGTTAAATTATTGTAATGCTGGCGTTTTACATTTATGCTTGACTATTGGCGTCATTCAAACAGCTAATTAAGCTGTTGTACTTACTGGTCTTAGTCATGGAGCTATATATTTCGATGGCTAGAGAAAAGTTTTGAAATTCGATGACCTAAGACTATTGTTCAGTAGCATTACATGGTTTGGCATGTTTGCAACTCTAGCGCATGCTCCTTGCTATATTCTTGTGAGAATATATAGCTGTTCGGCAATATTTGTTGCGAGAATGTATCATTGTTGATCTTTGCTGATGTTTGAATCTTTGCGTCTGTTTTTCCCCTTTATTAATTACCCATTGCTGCATTGGTGCCAATGTTTTTTTAAATCGCCTATATATGGTATATACGAAGTCATCTTGGTCTTGGTTCCATGAAGACCAAATTGTGTCAAGTCTAGTCTTTGCTGACATTGCTCTTTATTCTTGCATTGAGGAAGGAATGTTTGATTGCGCTAATGATGATGTTTCGTATGACTCCTGATGGTGCCTGCTAGATGCATATGACATGTGCCTTGATATTAACTTGTCAAGTGAATCGAAGGACTGGCAACGCATAGCTTAAATAACCATTTCCGTTTGGGAGTTCGTCCATGGTTGACTTGGCAACATATGCCGATAGTTTTGGTGCCACCGCTTAATTATGCATATGGATGTCTCTGCAGATTCCTTCTCGACTAAATTGTTGCAAATCACTTGCGCTCCGGCGATACAGGCAGGTCTGATAGCAACATGGGCATACTTGTGTTTTGTCTGTCCATCTTCATATTGGATAGGGCTTACTTTCAGAATGAAATTGGACTGGCCTTAATGGACCGAGCTTTTGCACACTTTCTGGTCCAAGGTGATGGAGGCTGGAGAGCTGAGGTCGTTTCACCCACTGTTGACTATTTACCTTTCCTGCGATGGCCTAAACAGTCTTGACCCAAGCCGGCTGTGCAGGGGGCGTTACGAGTCTTGTCCGCGGGGACATGTTCTTGCGCCGGTCGGCGACATCTCCGCACCCCCAGCAGGTGGCTAGGCGAGCCAACCTAGTCGTCCAGGCGACGATCCGCTCGTAAGATGCCTCGAGCTCAGCGGCGCTCAGGTGTATGCCCGCCCGGACGCGCGCCAGCATGGACGTACTCTCCACGTGCAGCTCCCCTACGAGATGTCCCTGCATGTAAAGCCGAGTTGATATTAAGTAATTTACATGAAAAAGGCGTGCGAGGACGTCCCGCCCTCTCGATATTCGCGAAGAAGTGCGTGTCCCTCACCGATGCGATGTCGCGACATATGGTCTTTGGTGTGTACCCCACCACGAGGTGAGTCGTGAGGCGAACCACTCCAAGTACTCATCGTGCGTGGAGGTGGTCGTCTGGCCGGTCTCGATGACCGATCTCGTCGAGTCACGGCATCCTCCACCGCCCATCGCGTCATGCGGTCTTGTGAGCGAGTGCTGCCCACGGCACCCATCCGGGTCATCTGCAATGCAAAAATAGGAAATACATACAACATCTACTCCGCAGAAATGCTAAATCTTGAGCTTAGAAGCGCGTCGTGGCGCCACGTGCAACAACGTGACAACGCGGCAAGGGAAGCGATTACCAGGTAGAAGCGCGCATCACTTTCGGTGCAGTGAGTACTCCTCGACACACAGGTCGAAGACAAGAACCTTACGGGTGAGCCAGAACGGCTCATCTCGCGTGCAAAGCACGGAGACCCCGTAAGGTGCTCGGGCGTAGACGTCTTCCGCGCTGTACGGCGTCCACCGCACATCCTCGTCGTGGAGGTGGTCGAACTCCCGAACGAACTCGAGATACGACCTCCTCACCTGTCGGTGCGCGTACGTCCGTTGCAAGAAAATAAGAAATGGCGGATGTTATGGAAGTGCGTAAGTGTGGAAAAAGATCACGAGGCGCGCACGTAAATGGGACCCGATGGTGGCCCATCGTGGGCCCTCCACGCGGTAAATCTCCGTATAGGTCCTGCTAGTGCAGTGGCGATGTCAGCAGCCGAACTGCGCTGACGCGCGAGCGCTCCGAGACCACAAGCTGAAGCGATGGGGCGCATAACCGGACATCGTCTCGTCTGATATGCCTTTGAGAACGGCGTCGCCGCGAGCCTCTATCTGTCGCCGCAAAGCACGTGAGAGGCCACGACCACCGCGTCATCTGTTCACAATGAGGAAGTTAGACGTGTCGTGCACAGAAGAGATTTGAACAGAGTGTCCTACCTCCTCCTCCGGGGTGTCGGCGATGTCTTTGGGCGAACTTCGATCAGTCTGATCCACCGTGTTCCGTGGGAGGGCAGGAACATCACTGTGAGCGACAACGGAGAGTGCGCCTCCGGTGGCGAACCACGTCGCCCTCCTCGGCCGCCGGGTGGACCATTTCGACATCTGACATTCGCACAAACATTTTCAGCAACTTAGCGCTTCTCTGTTAATTTGCAACGAAAGAGGTACTAACCGTGAATTGAAGCAGCCACACCTTCGTCGGTCCGTGCGCTCACCTGCTGAGAAATTTGGTAGGGGGTGCGGGGTGCCGCTCAACTTTGGGCAAACAGCCGGACAACTCCAGCGTGCCCACGTGGCAGGCGTTGTGCGGCACAACTGCAGGACCCACGGAGGGGAGTCCTAGGAGGATTATGTACAAATTATGTAACCCTAATTCTAAACCCTAAATTGGATTTTAGCCTTAAATGATGTATGTCGGTGTAAACCCTAAACTTTAATTTGGATTTCGGCATTGAATTGTATTTGGCCTTAAATTGTATTTTGGCCTAAACCATAACTTGGATTTAGACCTTAAATGATGTATTTAAGCCTAATAGTAATTTTGATTTTGGCCTTGCATGATGTATTTAAGTCTTAACTCTAAAACCTAACTTAAGAATTTTATGTGCAAATACTTAGTATTTTGCATTCAAACAGATACTAAATGTAGATAAATACTTGTATGATTTTTTCATATATTTTCCAATTTTTTCTAGTCTCAGGAGACCATTTTACAAGAGGATGAAAATCACCATAATTTTGGCAAACCCAAAAATTCAGAAAATTTCACAAAAATTTCACCGATTTTGGCTGAAAATTTGGTTTTCTCGATTTCAAATTTATCAAATTTTAAATTCTGAAATCTCACTGAAATTTTGAATTTCGGCCACTCAGAGATGTGATCCGAAAATGAAATTTAAATCCTTACGCCCAGCGTATGTTTCTTGGAAGAAAGTCCTATCATCATAAATGATAATATCTTCTCCACGGTTCTTTACGAGCGTGCTACTCTTGTAATGGTTGGCCCATGGACTGCTCTCATATACATATAAAGAGTCGAATCAAACATTGCTGTAAATGACGATGCAATATGCAAATCAGGATATCGAAGCTAACCTTTTTGTTTCAATGTTCAGATTCTACAAGGATTAAGGTTTAGAGTTGAGGCAAATCTATGCTTCCATCATATGCGATGCAGAAGGAAGAGTGGAGGACTCATTTTCAGTCAATCATCGCTCAACCGTAGTCCGTAGTACATCCAAAAAGAAGAAATGTAATACATGCAAGTATCAATTCTTTAGTAGCCTCTGCGTGGTCGGGAATCGCGATACCCATATCACCCATGTCCATGGTGCAGCGAGGATGATGATAAGGATGAACCGATTATCGAGATTAACGTCATCGAAGACCATCTGGTTCCTACTTTTGCAAGTCCTCTGAAACTAGCACAAAGGGCAAAATGGATGATCTCCTATGTGTGATCAGAAAAAATACATACAGCCTCAAAGGTGCAAAAAGTCACAAGGAAACGTACAGGGATCATCAATACAGTATATCTTCTCAGAATAGAGAGGAGGACCGTGTCCTGCTCCTGCACTCCTACCGAGGAATCCACGCTCCGTAGGACATAGCCCATAGGGCACAAGAAACACTGGTCCAAGGCAGACCACACATCCTCTTGCCCCCTTGCACCTAAACAAGCAAATGATTTGCAAGTGGCAGCACACTACCTGTCCAAGACTACTGCCTGTCAATAGCAATTCTTGCAGACGTAATTATTGGCGAATTTTTTACTTTTGTACTCCTCTATTTTTTTTATAATTAGTCTTTACCAGATTTTTTCCCCAAATTTGGCCTCCATTGCAGCAGGCGGGAAGTGCTGCAAATGCCACAATGCAACACGTGGCATTGCAGTGCCCCACTCAGCGAATTTAGAAAAAAATAAAAATAAAAATGTAGTGTAGCACTCCACGGAGGCGGGTCGGAAAAAAGGGCGGTCAGGGGCTTCCTGAGTGGTCGGAAAAAAAAAATTGAAGTCGGCACTCCACCCAGCGCATTCTCTTGTCGCATATGGTACTGTAGCACATGTTTCTTTTGCATTGAGTGGAGGCTAGTTCCGGGAAAAAAACATTATAATTTTACTAGGCTTTATAATTACATTATAATAGAAAAAACACACGGCGGCTAGTTCTGAAAAAATAATTCTCTAGGTAATTTTGAAAAAAAATCGCACGGCGGCTAGTTTTGATAATCGCACATCCTACCACAAATATTTTGAGGACCCATATTCAACGGGCCATATTCTTAGGGGCAGAATATAACACAATATATTTGATGACCCATATTCTGCGGCTGCAATTACCGTCAACAATTCTACGGGTCCAATTGCCGTCAATAATTATGCGGATTATGGTGTCCTTCAATTCCGCCCGTAGAATTATTAACGGTATTGAAGGACACCACGGCCCACAGAATTACTGGCGGCTATTGGGGCCATAGAATATAGGTCCAGAAATATATTGTATTATATTCTGCCCTCGTAGAATATGGCCCGCAAAATATAGATCCTCAAAATATTTGTGGTAGGATGTACGATTTTTAGAACTAGCCGATGTGAATTTTTAAAACACCTGAAATTAGTTTAGAACATAGCCATATCTATTTTCTATTATAATGTATTTATAAAACCAAGAAAATTATAATATCTTTCCTAGAACTAGCCTCCACTTAAACAAAAAAAGTGCTACTGATGCCATATGACTAGATTGAGTGAAGCACACTTCATTTTTTTCGAATTCACTCTGTAAGAGCTTATGCACTACATTTTATTTTATTTTTTGAATTATTTGAGTGGGGGCGTTGTAATGCCACGTGTCACGTCGTGGCATTTGCAGCGCTCCCCGTCCATTGCAATGGGGCCAAATTTGGAAAAAAAACCAGTAGGGGCTAGTTCTAAAAAAAGAATTTTGGAGGGCTACAACAGTGAAAAATTCATTATTGGCATCGGAATTTGAAAAAACATTCTGATTTATTAAGCTAAGGATAAATTTAAATATTTCTAGCGATATTGGTCCAAGATGGAAGTTACCTTCAAGAAACAAAAGGCCGTCGATTAAGTGAATTATGAGGAATCAAAAGAAAGTCACGATTGACTTATGTGCTATAAAAAGGGGTCATGAGGCAGTGAAAATCAACACCCAACAATCAATTAACTCGCATCTACTTTTATTTACTTTCTATTGATTAGGAGTAGCTTTTTAGATTTAAAATCTCTTTTTGTAATTCGTTCAAAATTTCGGTGATATTTCGTGAAATCTCGGATTTGGACTAGGGACGAGATTCAAAATCCTGACGGAATGAAAAATTTTGAAAAAAGGGTACGCTACAATTATTTCAGTAAATTTTGGCAAAATCTCATGATTTCGGTCGAAATTTTGGCATTTTGGACCGCTTTGCATGGTTTTAGGTCCGAATTTCGCACCAATTTTTTTTGTAGAGAATTGTAATGCCCTTTATGAGGAATACACATGAAAAGTTTGCAAAAAAATATACAAATTATGTAGCCCTAATCCTAAACCCTAAATTGGATTTTAGCCTTAAATGATGTATTTCGGTCTAAACCCTAATTTGCATTTCGGCCTTGAATTGTATTTGGCCTTAAATTGTATTTTGGCCTAAATCCCAAACCATTACTTGGATTTTGACCTTAAATGATGTATTTAGGCCTAAACCGTAACTTTGATTTCGGTCTTATATGATGCATTTCAGCCTTAACCTTAAACCCTAACCTAGGAATTTTATGTGCAAATACTTAGTATTTTGCATTCAAACAGATAGCAAATATAGATAAATACTTGTATGATTATTTCATATTTATTTCTAGTCTCAAGAGACCATTTTACGGGAGGATGAAAATCACCATAATTTTGTAAACAAAAATTCAGAGAAAATTTCACGATTTTGGCGAAAAATCGGTTTTCTCGATTTCAAATTTATCAAAATTTAAATTCTGAAATCTCTTTGAAATTTTGAATTTCATCCACTTTCGAGATGTGATCAAAAGCGAAATTTAAATCCTTATGCCCGGCGTATGTTTCTTGGAAAAAGTCCTATCATCATAAATGATAATATCTTCTCCACGGTTCTTTCTGAGCTTGCTACTCTTGTAATGGTTGGCCCATGGACTTCTCTCATATACATATAAAGAGTCGAATGAAATATTGCTGTAAATGACGATGCAATATGCAAATCAGGATATCGAAGCTAACCTTTTTGTTTCAATGTTCAGATTCTACAAGGATTAAGGTTTAGAGTTGAGGAAAAGCTATGCTTCGATCATGTATGGTACAGAAGGAAGAGTGGACGACGCATTTTCAGAGTCAAATCATGCGCTCAACCGTAGTACATCGAAAAAAAGAAGGAAATGTAATACATACTACATGGCTACATGCAAGTATCTGTTTCTTTAGTGGCCACTGGGTGCTTGCGAATCGCAAATCGCAATACCCATGTCACCCATGTCCATGAATCTTGCAGAATGGCGACAAGAATAGACCGATCGTCAAGATTAACGTCGTCAAAGACCATCAGGTTCCCACTTTTACAGGTCCTCACAAACGAGCTGTTGACGCCAAAAACGTGAAGAGGGTTTCTGGCCCACAACACACTAGACGAACGCCGGGTTCAAGTTTTGCGCAAGCGTGCCAATCGATTTGACCCTGCAATCGATAAGGAGGATAATGTAAAATTCAATCAAGCCGATCCTGGAAGCGAATCGGCTAAAAGCAGAATCAGACCGAGCGATTAGAAGAATAACTAGATTAGTCGATCAAGACTAATTCGCGAGTAAAAGATAGATCGATTACGAAAAGGCGATGCGCAACAAGAGCGAGAATAAATCAAACTGAAGAAGTCAATAGCGATCAAACAATCGGCGATACGCAACTTTATTCGATCGATGTCGACTTACAAAGGAAAGATTATAATGCTAAAGGCTAAGAACTACGAAGCGAAAACTAGTAGATGTATTGATTGTGGATGATCCTTCAAGCGACCCCAACGTGCCTTTATATACCGCTTGGCGTCCGAGTCGGTCCAACACGGCGATGCAATCGAATCGGCCGTAGTTTCCTATTTGGACTCTATTTCCAAATA